>CM076582.1:294518163-294753731 GCA_034641835.2 Pinus albicaulis
TGCGGGATACGAATTTCGATTAAAGTCACGACGGGGGAGCGCTGCCACGCGCATTTCCCCATGGACGGAGCCTGGGCAGCCCACATGGCTCCCGGCATTCGTATTAACTCTGCTATTAATGAATTCGCTCGCGCGATTTCTACCTGCCTTGGTCGGCTAAATCTGAAGGAGGTTATGGAGGTGTTCCATTTTTCGATGGCTCAGTTGAATGATGTTGTTAAGGCCTCTGGTGAGGTGAGTGCGCCTACTCCACTGTTCGGCATTTGCAGCTCTGGTTCGATTGAGGCTACTGAGAAAACATCGACAGGGAGGCGATGTTCCTTGCAGACCTGCATCGAGCTGAGTCCAGGTTTTCATTTTTCTCAAAGCCCCCATTGTTATTTTAATTCTCTGCTCAGAGGTGGTGCGCTCCAGTGTTGTGAACCCCCGCCTGTTCCCCCCGCCTCTTCTGATCTTTTCAGTCTTGCGCCTCCTGCTGTCATTTATTCTCCTCCCCTGGACCATTCTGTTCTACCTCCTGCACCCGCTCGCCCCAGTGGTGTTGGCTTGATTATGCCGCGTCTCCGTGAAAGAATGAGGGCCCGACGTGGCCTCAGTCGAGGTGACAGTCGGCCCCCTCCCAGCAATTTTCCTTCTGATGATGCACCGAACCCTACTCTGCCTCCGCGCGGTGGCAAAGGTAGAGGGCGTCGTCGTGTTGGCGGTTCGGCATCAGCTCCTGGAGCTGCCACCTCGTCCCCTCCCTCTCAAGCTCCTGTTCATGGTGGCACTTCTTCACAGGCTGTCCCTCCAGCTCCTCTTCGTCCAACCTACAGACAATCCTCGCAACATGCTGAACTTAAGTTTTATCCTACTGCTTCCAATGCTGTCCTCACGGCCCTCATCTCCGTCACTCTGAGGGAGGAAATTCCCAACTACCCTCCCCCTTCTTCGGCCTCCGCTCTCTTTTCTCCGGCTTCTGGAATCTTAGGTGCGGCGGTGCCGGTCTCCTTTCCTCTCGAGCCTCAGGGGCAACAGGAAAACGTGGAAGATACCCGAGGAAGAATGGACACAGGCGACTTTGGCGATGAGGACAGTGGAGAATATGTCGGCTGCAGAATCATTGAAGAACCTCCATCCCCGACGCATGCCTAGCCTTAGCACTGCGCTCCAGGTTTTTTGTTTCAGTTTCATAGTCTATGATACTTTCTGTTGTTGGCACGACCAGCTCATACAGTGGTCCAAAAACAGTTGTTTTTATTTCTATGCTATTACAGTTTCTAAGTTTTTCAAACCGGTTTCCCGCATGCGGGCGGTTAAGTTTTGTTGTTTAAAAGGACTGGTTTCCCGATATGGGCAGTCTAAGCACTCGTTGATAAGCTTGACATCAATACACAGTGTTCAGGCTTCCACAGCTGACACTGTGCCTGAATTGTACTAGTTTCCTTATACATAATAGAATTAGTCCTACTTACAAAAAAAAAAAAAACATTATATATAAGTATTAAGTTAGTGTGAATTTTAATATTAAATTTAATATTATTATTAATACTTTCAAAGTTTTAACAGATTAATAATGATAAGATTAGTATTTAAGTGACAGGGGGATTCACGATTGCATGGATGGAAAAGGCATGGAAAAATGATTAGAATGATACTATAAAGGAATAATTGTTAATAAATAAATAGGATGGATGTACTTGTGAATCACACTTAAAAAATTAAAAATGAGACTATTACCAACTAAAATATCATTATTAAATGAGATTGGATAATGCCTTCATGATAATAATTCTAGATTAATTCTAAATAAGCTTAATGGATGGAAGAGAAGAAAAATTAAGTTGCTGCATTGATCCATTGGAGAAAGATCTTAAGCTTGGAAAAAAACATAAAGTGCCATGGGAAATAAAGGAAATGTGGGCTTTGAAAAGCAAGGCAAGTAATGAGAAATTACAAAAAAATGGTGCATAAGCAAGAAAAATCTATGTAGAAATTATATGCACTAAGCATGTATATGTCCTAGATTCACCTGATCTCACACTATTTAACTTTATGCAAGATACTAAATCAATTCCACTTGTTAATCTTTTTGCGGAAAAATTAATTGCACACACATGTGAAGCATAAACAAAAATAATCAATCGCACTTAACATAGTTTTTAACCGAGAAAGCCTGAAGTTGAAAACCCCAAATATATATTATGTAACATGGAGATCATATGAAAATCTCATACAAACATACAAAGCTTATCACAAGCTCTCAGTATAGTACAATCGTCATACACTAATCAGGCCTAATCTTGCAAATCCATGCACCGATCTTTGCCACCTGCTAGCCTGCCTCCACTGCGCAATATCTGCTGAAGAATGGCTTTGAATGAGTTCGAATTACTCCAGCCTTGCTCACGAAATCCTCATTGGCATCTCCACTGAGTGTTGGATGCAATCAATGCATCACTATAGTCACAACTGATAGTCACACTTGCTCTTTCACCTATCTCTCCACTGGTCTCCACTGAAACTGCCATGCACTGTAGTTAACTGATGTATTCTTCAGTTGATTAATGAGTTATTATTTGTGAATTAACTAACTAATTAATTCACTCCACTCTCACTAGTGTATCATTCAGTTAGACTAGATACAACTAGCTCAACTGAGTTTAACTGAGTTAAACTAAATACAACTCCATGAACTACTTCACTAAATACATTATCATAACTACTGTGCTTGAGTTCTATTTGAGTCCTCGTACAGCCAAGCTCTAGGTAAACCCTTAGGGATAGCGTAATTCCTTTTAATAAATTTGATGTGCCACATATGTGCAACGGGCGAGGTGCTCCAAAGAGAATAAATTGTTGTTTAGAAGTCGAAGTTATTATTAAGAGCTAATAATAATCGACATGCATCTATTTTTAGATTGACGATCTATAAATAGACTTAGCCCAATATTCTAAAAATAGAATTTCATCTATTTTCCAACTTGATCAACCATCCACAAATAGCATCTTTTGACTTACGAAATATGATCATCGTATCTAAAAATAGACTTGGCCAAAAATAGCCTGCGGGCCCACTTAGTGAAGGCGACTCTTTTCACTAAGCTCATCATCTTGTTGAATCTCAACACTCCCTCTCAACAAGATAGGGATTATCCTTCACCCCGATCCTGCCTCTATGGTATTCGAATTTGCTCTTGTTGAGCACCTTCGTCAGAATATCTGCATCCTGATCCTCCGTGGGAATGTACTAAAGCAACATGATCTTCCGCTGCACACAATCTCTGATATGATGATACTAGATATCAATATGTTTAGATCTGTCATGAAACACAGGATTAACCGAGAGTTTATTGCAACTCTGATTATCACAATGAATCACCATGGGATCTAAATGTGAACCGAACAAACCAACCAGAATCTTCCTCATCCAGATAGCCTCACATGCAACTAAACTTGCTGCCATGTATTCTGCTTCCGCTGAACTGAGTGCCACAGATCTTTGTTTCCTGCTGTACCAAGAAACTGTCGTAGATCCAATACTAAAAGTCCCTCCTGATGTGCTCTTTCTGTCTGTTGGGCTTCTTGCCCAATCTGCATCCGTGAAGCCATGCAACTTCACCTCATCTGTCTGTCTGTACCATAAACCATACTCAGATGTGCCCCTGAGATATCTTAGGACATGCTTGCCCGCCTTCCAAAAGAGCTTGGTAGGCTTAACCATTGCTTGTGAAAGCTGGTTCACCGCATAGCATATGTCCGGTCTTGTATTAACTAAATACATGAGAGAACCCACCAGCTGTCGATAAACAATGGCATCCACTACCTCTGCCGATGTAGCATCCTTTATCCTCCAATTTACTGCAAGAGGAGTGTCGATACACTTGTAGCCTTGCATGTGAAACTTCTCCAGTATCTCCTGGGCATACTTGCCTTGAGACACAAACATTTCACCTTCCCACTGCCATATTTCCAATCCAAGGAAATAATGAAGGAGGCCCAAATCCTTCATCTCGAACTCCTTTGCAAGATCTGCCTTGCATGAGTGTATCAACTTCTCATCACTTTGTTGTTAGTATTAAATCATCAACATAAAGTACAATGAAAGTCAGCTTACCCTCAACAAGAATCTAGTACGGAGTTTACATTTGCTATCGCGGTGAGCAAGTCCGGTGGAAAATAGCTCATTCAAGGTGTACCAAGCACGGGGTGCTTGTTTCAGCCCATACGAGTGCTCTTGCAGGCCCCTTTTATGCGACTCTTCTTGAGATCAAACCTTCGGGATGCTCGATGTACACCTCTTCCTCAGCGTCCGCTGAAACTTCAATCTTCATCCATGCGATGAATGTGTAACCCATTCTAACGGCGAGAGAGAAGGATGGTCCGTATGGAAGAATGCAGTGCAACGGGTGTAAAGGTTTCTTCATGGTCGTCTTCTCGATACGGCAGAAGCCACGGGAAGCAAATCTTGCCTTATACTTCTCGACACTCCCATTAGTAGCTTGCTTTACCTTGTAGATCCATCTTGATCCTACAACTGATTTTCCCACCAGCCTTGGAACAATCTCCTAAGCACTGTTTCTGACAATGGAGTCATACTCCTCCACCATGGCATCTACCCATGTGGGCTCCTGTGTTGCTTCTTCAAAAGAACATGGCTCTATCACAATACACTTGCTCATAAGAGCCATGTATCCAATATATCGGTCAGGTGACTGTCTGCATTTGCGTTTCGCATTCTTGAGACTCCTACGTTTGTGCCCGTAGCTTCTGATCTCTCGGCCACATGGTACGCTTCTTGCCTTGTCGATGTTTGATTGCGGTGGGGCTCTCCGCTCCATGAATCTCCTCCTGTGGCTGATCCACATCCAGAGGCTCATCTTTGGGAACAAGAAGTTCCTCCTCCGCATGCAAGTGTAGCTCCCTCTCAAGCGACAACTTCATGGCTTTCACCTCATTGAATTTTATATCCCGTCGCACAACAGTAATCTGACTGTCTGGAAAATACACACGATAGTTATGGGGTGTTTTTGTGTACCCCACAAATATCCCAAATTCTGCAGTCGGCTCCAGCTTCTTCCTGGTGTCCTTCGTCACATGAATGTAAACAGGTGAGCCAAAAATATTCAAATGAGAAATATCAGGCTTCTTACAAGTAAAAGCTTCTTCAGGTGTACTCATGCCAAGTACTCTATGAGGACAAAGGTTTTGCACATAAACCTCAGTGTTGCATGCTTCTTCCCACAAGTGCATTGGTAGGCCCTGGTCATGCAGCATAGCTCGTGCAACACCCACGATCGTTCTATTCTTCCTCTCCACAACCCCATTCTGCTGTGGGTTATAAGGCGCTATGATTTCTCTTTGAATTCCTTCTTTTCTACAAAAGTCTTTGAATTCGCCCGAGATGTATTCACCACCATTATTGCTCCATAGAGCTTTCACTTGCTTCCCCGACTCCTTCTGCACCAATGCTTTGAACTCACAGAACTTTGAGAACGTTTTGCTCTTCTTCTACATGAAGAAGACCCAGAATCTATGAGAATAGTCATCGAAAAAAATATACTATAATACCTATGTTTTGTTGTTGAAGCAGCTTGAGAATGGTCCACACACGTATGTATGTATTCTTCTGAGGATTATCGAAGCATGGTTCTCCTTCTCATGAAAGGTGGTCTTCACAAACTTACCCATAGTACATCCCTTGCACTAATCTGACTATGCAAGAGTACCCTTAGGAATTCCAATATAAATCGTCTGCAAAATCTTCAAAGTGCCATGGTGAATATGGCCCAATCTCCTGTGCCATAATTCACCCTCATCCCGGCTCACCACTTCTTCTACTTTTCCCACCATTGCAGCGCAGCCATCTACCTCTAGCTTGTAGAGATTCTTAATTATAACCCTTATCTTCTTGGTTTGACACATTGTTTTATGTCGAAGGAAATCTTTTCCCTCACTGAAAACAACATCATAACCCTTGTCTTCCAGCATTGCGACCGAGACCAAGTTCTTCTTCGGACCTGGAACATGCATGAAATTCTTCAACAAGAATGGAGTACTAGACTCCCTCTCAAAGGCAATGGTCTGAATGTGCACTGTACCAACCATCATAGACCATCTCGATATGCATCTAGAGGTCCTTCTCCTCCAAGTCACTAAACAACTCTTTGTCTCCCATCATATGGAAAGACGCACCACTATCAAGATACCACACCGATCCCATGCAACTTGAAACCAAGCAAGCGATAAAGGAGAAATCAAGCTCAAATTGTGAGGTTAAGGCCTCTCCAGCTGTAGATCTAGTAGCTTGATTGTTCTTCTTCTTCTGTGGATAGTTAGTGGCGAAATGTCCATGCTCGTGACAGTGAAAACACTTCACTTTGGACAAATCTTGCTTCTTTCCTTTAGCACTGGATTTTGAAGAATATTTCTTCCCCTTCCCTTTCCTTGCTTTGGCAGCCAAAGCGCAATTCTCTTCATCTTCATTCTTTGATGAAGATCCATCCCTGGTACCCCGCCTTATCTCCTCTTGCAAAAGATCCGACCAAAGTTGCTCCCATCCTGGCAGTTTCTCCCGTCCATTGATATAGTCTTCGTAGCTATGCCAACTCTTCGGAAGCCCAAGGAGAGATAAGCTCACCAAGTATTCTTCATCAATAGTAACCCCCACACTTCCCAGCTCATCCTTGCAGTGGAAAAACTTTGTGAGGTATTTTGGAATATTGTCGCCTTTCTCCATTTTTATTTTTTTGAGCTTGTCTATAAGTACCAAATTCCGCTGGTCACTTCTGCTTTGGAAAAAGTATGTCAAAGCCTTCCACATTAAGAATGGAGTGGCTTTCCCATGAAGGTTGGACACAATGTGGTCCTTCACACCTTCCAACAGAATCCTCCTCGTGTTTGCAGTCTTATTTTTCCATGCATCAAGTAATGCAACATCGCTAGATTCCGGCTTAAGAACATCGCTATTGATGAACTCCTTCAGCCCATTATCCTCTAGCACCACCTCCATCCTGTCCTTCCAGGCTATGTAATTCGAGCTCCCATCAAGGGCATAATCCAATCTCAACCTGTTGAAAGACATTTCAATGTATACTCGATTTCTGCACCAAGAATCTTCTGTAGCAAATTCGAATTGTCCACTAGCACACACTCACTTCACAATTGCAATCTTCAATCAACAATTCTCTGATACCATGTAGAAATTATATGCACTAAGCATGCATATGTCCAAGATCCACCTGATCGCACACTATTTAACTTTATGCAAGATACTAAATCTATTCCACTTGTTAATCTTTTGCGGAAAAATTAATTGCACACACATGTGAAGCATAAACAAAACTATTCAATTGCACATAACACAGTTTTTAACCGGGAAAGCCTAAAGCTGAAAACCCAAACTATATATTATGTAACACAGAGATCATATGACAATCTCATACAAACATACAAATATTATCACAAGCCCTTAGTACAGTACAATCACCATACACTAATAAGGCCTATTCTTGCAAATCCATGCACCAATATTTGCCACCTGCTAGCCTACCTCCACTACGCAATATCTGCTGAATAATAGCTCTGAATGAATTCAAATTACTCCATCCTTGACTGAGCAATCCTCATTTTCATCTCCACTGAGTGTGTGATGCAATCAATGCATCACTATAGTCACAACAGATAGCCTATCTTGCCCTTTCACCTATCTCTCCACTGGTCTCCACGAAAACTGCCATGCACTGTACTTAACTGATGTATTGTTCAGTTGATTAATGAGTTATTAATTGTGAATTAATTAACTAGTTAATTCACTCCACTCTCACTAGTGTATCAATTAGTTAGACTAGATACAACTAGCTCAACTGAGTCTAACTGAGTTAAACTAAATACAACTCCATAACTACTTCTTCCAACTGTGTCATAACTCTGCCACTTGAGTTCTAATTGAGTCCTCCATGCATTAGCTCTAGTAAACCCTTAGGAATAGCGTAATTCCTTCTGTCAGCTGTTGTGCCACATCTGTGCACTGAACTGAAGTGCTCCAAGAGAATAAGTTGTTGTTTAGAGTCTGATTATTATTAAGAGCTAATAATAATCGACATGCATCTATTTTTAGATCAACGATCTATAAATAAACTTTGCCCAATATTCTAAAAATAGAATTTCATCTATTTTCCCAACTTGATCAACCATCCAAAAATATCATCCTGCAACTTCTGAAATATGATCATCATGTCAAAATATAGACATAGTCTAAAAATAGACTTGCGCCAAAAATAGCCTGCGGGCCCACTTAGTGAAGGCGACTCTTTTCACTAAGCTCATCATCTTGTTGATTCTCAACACCCTATAATGGAGGAAAGGTATTAAATACCTTTGAAAGGGATCAACAGAGGAGGTTTATTCTGGCAAGAGAAAATTAGCTCATGGGAGAACTGGTGGTATTCATTTCAAGGTTGGGTGGAGAAACGTGTGGCTTTTCTAAGTGTCCCATCGTCAAAGTTTTTGGTAGAGTTTTTGCTATGTGAAAATTTTGTTGTGTGCAGGTACTATTATGAAAATTGAATGATATTAATTTGGATAGGAGAAATTTTAATGAAGATAATTGTTGGTAAAGGAATTGAGCTTAATTCCAATTAAGAGGATTTTCTTTGTCTCTAAAAATTAGAATGAAGAAATTATTTTATTACTTATTTACTTGCGTAGGAATATTTCCAGTTGTGCAAAATTCTAATGGAAATGGTTTAATACTGCGTGTAAAAGTGTATGTGACATTTAAAGGATCTGGATAAGTTTGATATGTGAATTTTAATGTTTGATGGGGAGTAAATATATGTATATATATATTTCTTGTAGAGAAAGAGTCAAGAGCTGTAGGAACTTATAGAAGTTTGATCCCACATGTACATGCAAAAGTTAGGTGTTCATGAATAGAATTAATTTATGGTAATTCATGTTACCATACAACATGCATTTGTTTAAACTTAAATACAACATGATAAATGTTCTTTCGTCACGTTGTATGTCAATATTTGTGCGTAGGAACACTGAAAGGGTTTTTGATATTATAGTATGCCCTGTAATGGTAGTATTTTCCAAAATAAGCTATAGGTATGGATAAGTTAGATCCCTAGTGGTAAAGAACATTTATAGAAATTGCATACATATTGATAATCTATTTAAAGCTAAAAACAATATACCCTCTGGACGTTACGAAATCAGCCATACAAATATTTGGATAGATTCTATGAGATTAATCTTGGTTTGTAGAAAAAAGTGGAATAGAGGTATCTGCTGATGTGATAGAGAAACAAAGTAATGAAACAATCAACCGATAAATTAACCATGTAATGAATTACTGCATATGATATTTTATCGAAATATCCACCAATGATGTTAACCCAACATAATTATCGAACTTATTCCTTGATGCATAACCACTCCATAAATATAAACAAATGTTGCAAAGTTAAGCTAACAACAGAGATTCACAATCATAGTTCGAATCAAAACTAACCTTTCAAATTACAATTAACTTTCACAAGGTAAGTGTTACCCATACATGATAGCATTTCAAAAAATGTTATTTGGACTTAGAAAATGGAGTTCATTTTGTACATAAATATTTATGAACGTCAAGCGACAGTATTCCCTTCGAGTTCTTTAACTCTACCACCGGGAGATAATCTCCATTAACAAAACCATGGAGAAAAATTAAATATATAAATTGTCCTCAGACATATAATTCATTCAAAGTAGTTGGACTATAATTAGAGTAGCCAAAAAATGTAGTTATATGTTAGATACATAGAGGTAAATTTAGTTGTTAAATTCACAATCGGATGCTTCGGAAATCCTCTGAAACTCTAAGACCATAACAAAGTCTTACATAAACCAAAAGTGAGAACCCCATAGCATGTAATAAATTACCTAGAAAACACCGATTGGAAGTTAAAAAATAGTTTTGATCTGGCGTAATGTTACAAATCTAAGATGCTTCCATAGACATGGAGATACCTGTGGTAAAAAGGGAAAATATGTAAGTACTTTTATACCCTAAAAATAAAAATAAACTATACAGCAGAAATTGTCGATTAATAGAGGAGGAATCATGTTTTACTTAGATAACCCATTCCTTCCTCTTGCTGTGTTGGCACCTTTGTCAAAGAAACTCAACTTATTAACTAAATGGAGGATAAGAAAATTAAGTCACAATTAACAACATAAAATTTCCGAAGTTTAATATATACTAATGGTTATAAAAATGGTTAGATGGGGAAAATATGCCTACTGGCCAAACAAGTAATCACCTTAGTGAACCATAGATGGGAAATTTAAATCGAAAAAGTATCAACCAAAAGAGGGTATTGCCTCATCACAAAATAAATAAATAAAATCTTGTAATTAGTACCAGTGCAAAAAAATGTCATGGTAAAGATTATGAAGGAAATTCGTAGATTCGATACTTCAAGTGGTGGGAGTGTTACCTAGTTGTTGATATGTCAGGTAAAGGAGTAAACCTTGTCAGGAAAAGAAACCATTCCTCACCTAGAACCTGCCAAAATATCAAAATATGTATAAAGGAAATTGAAATGATACATAAAACCTAGCTAAGCACATAATAGAAACTACCTGGTGCAAAGAGAGAAAAACTCTTAGCCACAATTCTAGTGGTGGTTGTGTACTGTAGGTGATTTCAACTAAATTCTATGGACTAGATTACTCTGGGTAACATAGTAGGGCTATAATTTAAATACACTTGGAAACGGTTAAATAAAAATATCAAGAAAAAATCAACAAAAAGTGTCAGCACATGATTCAGGCCATGAAGGAAATGTTTATCAAATATATTGGGTAAAACAAACCCACATACCAGAATATTATACCAAATCCCAATCTTATCTACAATAAACATATAAAATTTCTATCTAAAGGTGGATCGTCGCGACGAAAATGGTAAGCCACCAGGTACCCATTCTATGTCTCATCATAACATAATGCATTTACGAACGAAATGTATGCAAACAAAATTACAGTAGCAAGCCATAATGTCGAAGGATATTCAGGAGATGCCACCTCTCCTCCCTAAGATGACACAAAATTAATCTCAGAGGTTCCACTGTAAAACCCTCCACCATATGGGAGCTGGAAAAATCTCAACTGAGTAGTGAGCGTCGTTAAAAACACAAAACCAAGGGTTAGGGTTGGTAAGACCTATTCCTCGTCATTCAATCACTTTTGGCAATATTTTCCCTTCACTCACATACAAGTATGAAAAATAAAGGAGGCCCATGTGATCAGTAGGAGGGATTGAAAAAGTGGCAAACCAGGTTTCGTTATAGGAATAAGGTTCAACTCCTCACAATGCCACATCTTCCCTTGAAAACCGTGGAAGGTAGCTAGCTGTAGTACATTCCCATATGGAGATTTGATATGTAATAAACATTGAGGTATCTTGGTAAGGAGTGCATCATGGTGCATCAAATCAACATTTAGCAGGTGTTAGTATAACCTCAGGCAAAAGAGTTAACCTATGCACCAAATTGTAATGTGCCCAAATAATATCTGGGAACATTATGTTACGAATACCCTAAGAGAGTAAGAGGGTGATAAAATAGGAAAGTCGGAAACTAGTATATTAAACATATAACTTAAGATTAATTATTGATTTCCATGGGAGAAGCAGTTGTGTACATAGTAACATTCAGGGGTTTATATAGTTTTTGAGTACACCTTGGAAGGTGGATTAATATGAATAGGAAAATCATGTATAAATTTAAAATGAGGGCAACGAGAGGGGCACAACAAGTATGGTTTTGGGTACTTCTATTCCATGCACATATCAAGTACATGAATCATTGTTAATTAAGGGATTATCTAATAAGAATTTAAACTAAGAAGTTGGGAATACTAAGTATGTATATGAACAAATAGAATTTGTCATTATAAGAGGAAGAAGTATGCAGTTTTTCCATAAACCACAACTCGATGTAATGTGTATAAGTATAGAATTAATGGCATATGAATCATGTTTCTTATAAGGAATGGTTCAATGGAAATCATTATGAGCCTACCAACATCAATTGGGATACCCTACCAGGAATATATTCAAGTGATACTCAAAATATACAATGAGAGGTGAGAATTAAATGAAGGTTACAGGTATCGTTAGGTACAAATTCTTTCAATTTGATTATGGCCACATGTTTAAGAGATTCAATCCTTAATATCACCCAACCAATTAAATACAATTGAACTATGGCGCCAGCAATATGCTTTAGGTTTAGCATAGAAAAGATTAAAATTGTGGAATAATATAATCGAGTGTAAGGATATGGTATCTCCATCAATAAAATAAGGAAATATTATTTGATTGAATAGTCATTATGATATAATGAAAATATAATCATACCTAGAGGATAACATATTGTTACTAAACATCCTATTTAAATATATATGTATGAAAATGAACAATTATATAGATGAAGGATCTTTGAAGAATGTGGTATATATACGTAACATGATAGCATATCACTATAAATTGTAGTAATATTGACAATTAAGGGTCCCAGTAAACTTAAAGAAAAAAAAATATTCAACTAAGGCATGTAGGCCAAGTGCAGTATGAAGGAGGGTGAATTCCAAGTGGAGAAAAAACTTGATGGGTTGAATTTAGTTTTAGAAAGTAAAATTATTTTATGTTATTTATATTAAACCAGTTATGGTTCCTCACCATGGCTATAAGTAACAAATCATTAAAAAAAAATTATGGATTATTTCAAGATGTATAGAAACTTCTTCATATACAAATAAAAATAAAAAATTGGTAGGAAAACCCTATTAAAA
This sequence comes from Pinus albicaulis, assembly GCA_034641835.2. Taxonomy (NCBI): domain Eukaryota; kingdom Viridiplantae; phylum Streptophyta; class Pinopsida; order Pinales; family Pinaceae; genus Pinus; species Pinus albicaulis. The sequence continues at coordinate 294,530,992 of CM076582.1, forward strand.
TCGATAAGTGAGTAGAAATTCGAAGGTCATAATATTAGTGCACCAAACCATTATGGTGAACTTAAAACCTATGCTCTACAAGGAATAAATAGTATATAATGTCGATACAAGGAATGCTTCATAAAAAAAATGTCTTGAGCATAATTATATGCATGTTGATACAACTAGAATATTATTATCAAGAAACAAAAAGCTAATAGCATAACTATTTTTAATTTTATATGACTGGGAATTAAATTTCCAAATACGTTTAGAGTGGAATTTTTCAAATAACAGATAAAAATTTGGAAAGAAAATCAAATTTACTACAAGGAAACTTATGACTGAATTGGTAATCTGCTCGATGTAGGTTTTAACCCTGTACATAAATTATCTGCAAACAAATATTAAAAACATAAAATAAACAATAGCGAGAGAATAAAACATAAAACAAATATACACAGATATTTTCCCTTGGATCTCGAATCGGGACTACCAGCTTTATTTTTCATTATATTCCTTTTAGTGTTACAACACACACACACACACACACACATATATACATATCAAAGCATTCATAAACCCCAATCCATTAACCCTGGATTAGAACATAACCATAGTTCCCTTGACCGGATCTACAAAATACAAAGGGCCAAAAAACCATCATGCCCCAAAACCATGTGCAAACCCATGTAAAAAACCATGGGCAGGCCTGCCCACCGAAAAATAGGGTCCAAAAAAAATTTCCTAGGGCACTGCCCGATACCCCAAACAGGGGGGGATTTCGCCCCCCACCGCATGCGACTAATCGTGGAAAGAATATAACACATACCCAACATTCTCCCACCTGTTGTTTTCTTTCCACATGAGAGCTTAGCCATTAGTCTAGCTCTACAACACCCATTGTTTCTCTACACCAAGAGAACTTTTGTGTGCTCACAGACTTCGTCAATGCATCTGTAACACTATTCAAAGTGTCCACCTTTACCAGCAACACCCTTTTATCCTCAACTATATCTCTCACAAAGTGATATTGAACATCAATGTGCTTTGTCTTTGAATGACAAGCATGGTTCTTAACCAAGAAAATTGCACTTTGGCTATCACAGTCTATCCTTATAGCTTCTTGCACCAACCCCATACTTGAACACAATCTCTGCAACCAAACTGCTTCCCTGCTTGGATGAATGGTTGCCATGTATTCTGCCTCTGTAGTTAAAATAACCACTACAGACTTTCTTTTACTCATCCAACTGACTACACATCCAAATAGGCTAACACATACCCACTTGTATATCTTATTTGGTCCACATCTCTAGCCTTGTCTGCATTAACAAAACCACATATGTCCAAAACTCTATCCAATATTGTTCTTCCCTGGTATCACAAACCATAATCACTAGTGCCACGTAAATATCTAAAAACCGTCTTCACTATTGTCCAATGCTCCTTCCCTAGTTTTGACATAAACCTGCTCAATACTCCCACTGCATGTGCAATTTCTGGTTTAGTATAGATCATTTCATACATCAGGCTACCCACTGCACTTTCATATGGAACACGAGACATATCCTCCTCTTCTTCTTGTGTCTTTGGACACTATTTAGCAGAGATATTTACACCTACAGGAATAGGAACCTTCACCAGTTTACTATCATGCATATTGAACCTCTGCAATATAGTCTCAACATACTTCCTTTGGTTTAACCAGAGCTTCCTCTTTTCTCGATCTCTATTAATTTCCATGCCCAAAATATAGTTTGTAGCACCAAGATCCTTCATGTCGAATTTGGAGAACAATTGGGTCTTCAAATCCTGGATAATTTCTTTGTCATTTCCAATCAACGACATATCATCTACATACAAGACCAAATAAATAACACGGTCACTAATTAATTTAAAATACACACAGTGATCCTCTTTGCTTCAGGTGAAACCAAGTCCCCATATATCAGTATCAAATTTTTGATACCACATCCTTGGTGACTATTTTAATCCAAGAGAATTTTTTAACCTGCATACCAGTTCTTTCTTACCTTCACCGCAACGCCTTCAGGTTGCTTCATGTAGATATCCTCTTCCAGATCCCCATGAAGAAATGTTGTCCTCACATCCATCTGTTCTACCTTAAAATAAAATGGCATTAGGGGATTTTTGAGGTCTAAAATGGGCCTCCTAAGAAAATTATAAAATAATAGTGGAAATAATAAAATAATATTTGATTACATCATCAAATTTTAGAGGGAAAAAAGAAAAAACTACTTTTTCAACTCATATTTTGAACTTATCTTCCTAAGGTTTTACTCAAATTTCGAGCGGGAATACTCGTTGGATGAAAAATTTAATTCTCCATCCAAGGGTACCCCATGATTGTAGTCACATTTTTTCATGTATTTCTCATTTTTCGTGTAGCAGGGCCCATCAAAAGTATGCAATATGGGTACTCCTTCGATAAGGAATCAAATTTTTCATCTAACGAGTACTCCCGCTCGAAATTTGAGTAAAAACTTAGGGAGATAAGTTGAAAATATGAGTTGAAAAAGTAGTTTTATTATTTTATTATTTTTTTATCTTTTTAATTTTTTACTCAAAAAATGGTGAATCATCCCCCATGGTTGATATCATCATCTTGAATCCTATTAGTTCTCATAAATTTTATTTTGGATGTACATTTTTCTTAGGAGGCCCATTTTAGACCTCAAAATTCCCCTAATGAGCAGCAACAAATAAAAGTAATCTAATAGAAGTAACCATAGCAACAGGAGAAAAAATATCACAAAAATAAATTCCCGACAACTGGGAATAACCTTTTGCTACCAACTGAGCTTTATATTTCTCCACCTTGCCCTCTACATTCATCTTCTTCTTAAACACCCATTTTCTCCCGATGGGATTCATTCTAGCCGACAACTCCACCAGATCCCATGCCTCATTTTTGTGCATGGATGCCATTTCATCAACCATGGCCTCCTTCCAAAGTTTTCCATCCTCTAAATCCACTTCGTCCCCGACAGTTCTGGGATAATCATCAGTGATAGTTACGTAAAATTTGAACAAAAATTAGATGTACTATACCTTTCTGGTTGTCTTCTTTCATGAACTGATCTTCTCACAGCTGGAGTTTGTGGCTCTTCTTCTTCTAAATCTTGTTCTATTGTAGGGTATGATTCATCCTCTTTAGCTCAAACTCTATATTCTTAGGTTCCTCTGGCAGAAATTCATGTTTAACAACATCTTTCAGCTCTCTAAACACCACATCTCAGTTGTACACAACCTTCCTTGTTTCTGGGTTCTAAAGCTTGTAACCTTTTAAACCATCCTTATACCCAATAAAGATGCACCTTTCAGATTTATTATCCAACTTGGTCCTTTTATCCTTTGGAACATGTATATATGCATCACATCCAAATATCCTCAGATGTGGAAGAGAGGGTTTCTTACCAGTCCATACCTCATGTGGAGTCGTATCCTCCAACGCTGATGAAGGTGATCTGTTAACTAGGTAACATGCAGTCTCCACTGCTCTACCTGGAATTCCTGTCCTAACTCGATACCACTGAGCATGATTATTTCATTTTCCATCAGTGTTATGTTCATTCTTTCTACAACTTCATTTTGCTGAGGTGTGTATGGAGTAGTCTTATGTCATGCTATACCACATTTATTACAGAACTCTTCAAAATCCTTCTTGCATAACTCTCCACCATTATCTGTCCTCGGCACCTTTATCTTCTTCTTTGTCTCGTTTTACACCAAAGCCTTAAATTCTTTAAATCTATCAAAGACTTAAGAATCCTTTATTAAGAAATATATCCATGTATTCCTTGAGAATTCATCTATGAATGAATCATATTACACAGACTTACCCAGTGATGGAACCGACACAAGTCCAAACACATCACTGTGCACAAGCTCTAATATCTTGTTTTCCCTCTTAGCACTAGAAGGAAAACTCACCTGATTCTTCTTCCCATATAAAAAATGTTCACAAAAATCAAAATACAGAGAGAAATTGGACATGCCTTCTACCATACCATTACCATGCAATATCTGAAGGCCCTTCTCTCCAATATTTCCAAGCCTTTGATGCCATAGCATGGTCTTTTCTCCAGAGACTGCTAGGCTTTCCGCTCCACTTTCAAGAACCACAGAACTGGTGCACCCATAAATAAAAGTGCTACCCTAAATCTTGTACATAGTTCCAATAAAAACTCCCTGCATTAATACCAGTGCTCCATGAACCATCTTGCAGGTATCTTTCTCGAACACTATTTTTACACCTGCATCATCCATCTTGCTTACACAAATCAGATTTCTGTCCAATGCAGGAATATGCAGAACACTGGGAAGTGTTATAATCCTTCCACCTTGCAGCTTCAGCTTGAATTTTCCACATCCGATGATTTTGGACTTCCTATCATCCCCTAAGAAGACATGACCACCATCATACCTCTCATACTCACAGAACTAGTCCCTATGGGGATTGAAGTGAAAGGATGCACCTGAGTCAATCAACCATGCCTCATGATCTACATGTGTATTTGAAGAAGAAGTGAAATACACATCCCCACTTTCATCTGAGGTGGTTTTTTTCCTCTGTAGAAGGAGCATCATCAAATCCCTTTCCTTTCTCAGGAGCTTTAGATTTGCAGTCCTATTTGTAGTGTCCTTCCTTTCCGCATTTCCAGCACACCTTTACAAATTTTCCTAGAGATTTAGATCTCCCACTCGAAATTTTTTTTTTTTTTATGTTCTGGGACCTTCCTCATACAGATAATGCATCTCCATTTTGTCCCTCCATATTTCTCCATCTCATTTCCTTTGATAGCAAGGCTGAGACAATTTTCATCAAAATTCAGTACATTTAATATTACTACTGTTGTCTGAGGCCTTACAGAATAGTAGAGAACATCAAGGCGATGCACTTATCTTCATATAATATTTTAATATCAACAAATGACAGTTGACTTACCACAGTATTGAAGGCATTCAGATGCTCTGTCAATGAGTCTCCATCCTTCATCCTCAGGTTATACAGCTTTTCCTCAAGAAAAATTTATTCACCAGAGACTTAGATTGGTACAAATTCCCTAGCTTGTCCCACAAAATCTTCGCCATAGCTTCCCCAGATATATTCAAAAATACTGAATCTGAGTTATGCAATCATATTTTTCTCTTTGCCTTCTGATCTAACTTCTTCCAATTTTCATCTGACATTTTTGTTGGTTTAGTACCTGGATCTACCGCGATCCATTGACCTTTATCCACCAGCAAATCCTCCATCTGGAGCTTCCAAAACTCAAAACTCTGACCATTAAATTTCTTGATCTCTATCTTTCCATTGCTCGCCATCTTCCTTAATTGCAAGAATTGATCCCGTATATCTCCCACTGAACAGGGTCTACCATAGGCTTGAGAAAAAAACCCCTAAGCATCAAAGGCATTCCCTTGAAGCTAAAAAATCTCCAATACCAAATGTAGGTTTTAACCCTGTATAGAAATTATCTGTGAACGAATCTTATAAACAGAAACTAAACAATAGTGAGAGAATGAAACATAAAATATATATACACAGAGATTTTCCCCTGGATCCCAAATCGGGACTACCAACTTGATTTTTCATTATATTCCTTTTAGTGTTACAAAACACACACACACACACATATATATATATATATATATATGCAGAAGCATTGATAAACCCCAATCTATTAACACTAGATTATAGCATAACCGCACTTCCCTTGACCGGAAGCATTCATAAACCCCAATCTATTAACACTATATTATAACATAACTACACTTCCCTTGACCGGATCTATAAAAAACTAGGGGTCAAAAACCATCATGCCCCAAAACCATGTGCAAACCCATGCATAAAACCATGGGCAGGTCCGTCTACCAAAAAATAGGGTCCAATTTTTCTTTTCTTTTTATGGGGCATTTCCTTGGACCCCGAATAGGGGGGACTATCGCCCCCCCCTTGTGACCCCTCTGTTGCACATGCAGCAACGTATAGGGGGGAATCCCCCCCCCCCTATGACCTCCCCCCCCCCACCCCCCGCACATGCGACTAAGCGTGGAAATAATATAACACATACCCAACACTCGATTCAGGAAGTTAGACATAAATTATCGATGAATGACCATTATATATTCTAATAACTAATTACTAATAATAATGGGAGTGTGATGTGTCATTAAATGGAAAGGATTATACAAAAAAAAAAGAGAAGCACGATAGGGATCAACTTGATTAAGGTCATTTTGGGATGAAATCAATGAGATGTAAGAATCATGTGTAAGATGACCTACACTTAAATTTGTAAGACAAATGCATAAAAAATGGAAGGATACCAAAATAATGGTTACAAATTACATTAGCTCCTAAAAAAAACTAATAAACTCTAAATTAGTGATAATGATAAGAATGAAACGATCTTAAAAATGGAATTAGAAGCCTGTAGTGTTGAATGAAGAAGGAAAAAAGAGAGAGTGCCATACAGTGTAAAATACATTATGTTTAAAAACTGGTGAATAATGAAATAATTGTTGAGTCACTACCAACATTGGTAACAATGAATTGTTAAGGATGGGCATAGTTGAGTCCACTTGCAGGTTATTTTACTCATAACCCAATAGTTATATATATATATATATATATATATATATATATATATATATATATATATATATATAGCTAAAATAGTAGTTGCACATATAATATGCTACAATAGGTTCTTTCTAATTGTTATCTTACGATGAGAAATGGGAATGGAAAGATACAATTATGTATCTTGAAGTTATAAATAAGCAATATTTATGATAATGTGCATGACCTGGGCTCTATTGAATGTATATATATATATATATATATATATATATATATATATATATATATATATATATTAATGGTGCTAACCTTATTGGATGCATGTGAATAGTATGTTGAACGCATGTGGAGGCTAGAAACCATATATTCAACATGTATGCTGGAAAAAGGGCATGGAATGAAGGTAAAAGTATGGTTGTGTGCAAGTTGTGTCGTCATTCCAAATGAAAAAAAATTATTTTAAGGAAGACATACAGTGGAAGACAGAAAGAAGCTACCTTTTGGTTAAGAGAAGATGGAATTTTTTTAACAATATGAAGGGTTTCGTAAAATACTAAAACTACACAAAACCTATAAGATGGGCACTGCAACATGCTAATTAGTATTTTCTAGTCATATCCAAAAGTGAAAATTCTTCATATATATCATTACCTACAAAACAATTACATGATAACTTCCATCTAATTCATTGGAAACTACTACAGATAATGATGAGGGAGATATTTTGGAAAAATTTGTGGTATCTTAAACCGGAAAGAGATTCGGCTATGGCATCGAGTTTTTTCTCAGGATAAAAGTGCAATGATGCATGTGAGAAATACAATGGAAAGTGGAAAAATCATCCAACAAGGTTTGAGGAAACATAAATTCGACAACAAATAGTAAGGATGGTGTTAATAAAAGGGGATGAGAATGTAATATCTCTCCATTGCAATAATATTGTTCAGTAAGATTGAGTTATGATGATGGAAAATCCATGGAATAAATTATTAGAATGCTACTGTAAAGGAGTAATTTTTATTAAATAGTAGGATGGATGTACTTGGGAATGAGACACTTAGAAATGAGACTCTTGCCAAATAAAATCTCATTGATAATGAGATTGGATAATCCATTCATGATAATAATTATAGATGAATTATAGATAAGCTTAATGGATGGGAGAGAAAAAATCTTTAAGTTCCTTAGCTGGAGAAAGATGATAAGCGTGGAAAAAACATAAAGTCCCACAAGAGAGAAAGGTAGGCTTTTATGCAAAATCCTAGGCAAGTTGATCAGGAGCTCCACAAAAGTGGGGTGCCACTAAAGGAAACTCTATCATGAACAAAATGTATTAAATACCTATGAAAGGGATCAATAGAGGACGTTGATTCTAGCAAGAGAAATTTTGGTCGGGGGAGAACTAGTGGTATTCAGTTCGAGGTTGGGTGGAGAAACGTATGGCATTCCTAAGTGTCCCATTGTCAAAGTTACGGGTATATTTTTTTCTATGTGAAAATTTTTCTATGCACGGGTAGTGTTATAGAAAATTGAATGATATTAATTTAGATAGGAGAAATTTTAATTAAGATAGTTGTTGCTAAAGGAATTAAGCTTAGTTCTGATTAAGAGGATTTTCTTTGTTTCTAAAAATTAGAATAAAGAAAATATTTTATTACTTATTTCCTTGCATAAGAATATTTCCAGTTGTGAAAAAATCTAATGGAAATGGTTTAATACTACCAGTAAAAGTGTATGTAAAATTTAAAGGATCTGGATAAGTTTGATATGTGAAGTTGAATGTTTGATAGGGTGCAAATATATGTATCTATATTTCTTCTAGAGAAATAGTCCAGAGCTGAAGGAAATTAAAGAAATTTGATTCCACATGTACATGCAAAAGATAGGTGTTCAGGAACATAAATAATTCTTGTTACTATACTACATGTGGTTATTTAAATGTAAATGCAAGAGTAGAAATGTTCTTCCATTATGTTGTATTCCAGTATTTGTGCGTATGGACATCGAAAGGGTTTTTGATATTATAGTATGCCTTGTAATGGTAGGATTTTCCATTATAAGCTACAAATATTGATAAGTTAGATCCCTAGTGGTAAATAAAATTTATAGAAATCACATACAAATTGATAATATTTTTAAAGCTAACAACAATATACCCTCTCGAGGTTACAATATAAGCCAGACAAATCTTTGGATGAATTTTGTGAGATGAATATTGGGTTTTAGACAAAAGTGGAATAGATGTATCTATTGTTGTGATATAGAAACAGAGTAATGAAACAATCAATTGATACATTAACTATGTAATGAATTACTGCATATGATATTTAATAGAAATAAATTGATATCACCACCAATGATGTTAGTCCATCATACTTAGTGAACTTATTCATTGATACATAACCACTCCATAAAGATAAACATATGTTTCAGAGTTAAGCTAAAAAAAAGAGACGCACAATCATAGTTCAAATCATAGTTAACCTTTCGAATTACAGTTAACTTTCACAAGAGAAACATTACCCATACATGATAGCAGTTCAATAAATCTTAGTTGGACTTAGAAACAGAGTTCATTATTTACATAAATATTTATGAAAGTCAAGAGACATTATTCCCTTCCGGTTCTTTAATTCTACCATTGGGTGATCATCTCCATTAATAAAACCATGAAGAACAAGTAAATATATAAATTTTCCTAAGACATATAATTAGGTCAAAGTAGTTGGACTATAATTATAGTAGCAAAAAAATGAAGTTATATGCTAAATACATAGAGGTAAATTTAGTTGTTAAATTAACACTCGGCTGCTTCGGAAATCCTGCCAAATGCTCAGGCCATAAAAAAGTATTAGAGAAGCCAGAAGTTAGAACCCCAAAGGATGTAAGAATTGACTTAGAAAACACTGATTTGAAGTGAAAAATCAATTTTAATCCATCGTAACGTTAAAAATTAGAGATGCTTCCTTAGACATGGAGATACCTATGGGAAAAATGGAAAATAGGTAAGTACTTTTATAGCTTGGAAATAAAAATAAAATATATAGCAGAGATTATCGTTTTGTAGAGGAGGAATTACATTTTACCTACATAACCCATTCCTTCCTCTTTCGATGTTGGCACTTGTGTCAAAGAAACTCGACTTATTAAATAAATGGAAAATAAGGAAATTAAGTCATAATTAATGATAAAAAATTTCCAAAGTTTAATATAGACTAATGGTTATTGAAACGGTTAGATGGAGAAAATATTCCTGCTAACCAATGAAGTACTCACCATAGAGAACAATAGATGCAAGAGTTAACTCAGAAAAGTCTCAAACAAAAGAGCATAGTGCCTCATCACAAAATAAATAAATAAATGATCTCTTAATTGGTACCAGTGTGAAAAAAAAACATCATGGTAAATATTAGGAAGGAAATTCGTAGATTTGATACCTGAAGTGGTGGGACTATTACCTATTTGTTGAGCTTCGAGGTAAAGGAGTAAACCCTATTAGCCAATTAAACCATTCCTCACCTGACACCTGTAAAAATATAAAATTATTTATAAAGGAAATGGAAACGAAACATAAAACCTAGCTAAGCACAAAATTGAAATTACCTAGTGCAAAGAGCGAAAAATTCTTAGCCACAATTCCAGCAACAGTTGCATACTATAGGTTATTTTAATTGAATTCTGTGGACTAGAGTACTCTGGGTAGCACAGTAGGGTTATAAATTAAATATAATTAAAAAATGTTAAAGAAAAATATCAAGCAAAAATCAACACAAAGGGTTAGCACACCATTCAGGGCGTGAAATAAATGTTCAACAAATATATTGGGTAAGACAAACTCATATACAAGAAAATTTTACCAAGGGCCAATATTACCTACAGAACACACACAACATTCATATATGAAGGTAGACCGCCATGACGAAAAGGGTAGGCCACTAGGTACCCCTTATATGTCTACATCATAACATTTACGAAGGAAAGATAGAAAACAAAGTCACAGTAGCAAGCCATAAATGTCGAAGGATATTCAAGAGGTGCCACCTCTCCTCCCTAAGGGGACACAACATTCATATTAGAGGTTCCACTAGAAAACCCTCCACCATATGAGACCTAGAAAACGTTCAACTCAGAAGTGAGCATCATTTACAAACACAAAACCAAGGGTTAGGGGATGGTAAGACCCATTCCTTGTCATTCGATCACTTCTGGCAATATGTAGCGTTCGTTCACATATGGTTTGAAAAAATAAAGGAGGCCCATGTGATCACCAAGTGGGCGTGAACAAGGGGCAAGCCAGGTTTCGTTACAGAAATAGGGTTCAGCGCCTCATGATGCCAGATTTTCCCGTGAAAACCATGGAAGGTAGATAGATGGAGTACATTACCATATGGAGATCTTATATGTAATAAACATTGACATATACTGGTAAGGAGCACATCATGGTGCATCAAATCAACAATTTGTAGGTGTTAGTATAACCTCAGACCAACGAGTTATCATATGTTCCAAATTGTAATGTGCCAAAATCATATCGATGAGCATTATAATACCAATACCCTAAGAGAGTAATAGGGTGATAAAGTAGGAAATTCAGAAACTAGTATAGTAAATGTATAACTTAAGATCACTGATTAGTGATGGCCATGGGGGAAGTAGTTGTGTACATAGTGACATTCAAATATTTATATAGTCACCTAGTAAACCTTTGAAGGTGGATTAATATGAACAGAAAAGTCATGTATAAATTTAAAATGAGGGTAGGAAGAGGGGTGCAACAATTATGGTTTTGGGTACTTCTCTTCCATGCACATATTATCCTTTTATTAAACAACATTAATATCTCCCATTTGCATAAGCGTAATAATCCAATGGTTGACCGATGTATGGGCGGTGGTATGATTATCATAAGGTATAATAACCCAAGTGTGTGACTCTTATAAGAGCGGTGATATGACCATAAAAAGGTAGGAACTATCATAGTGGAGATTGCATAAACACATTTAACTATATACCCAAGGGTATATAGGTTAGGGCATATACATATATAGTGAAAGTTATTTCTTGATATTTTTGGGTGGTGTAACTTTGGATTGTAAATTCAAAGAAAAGAAAAGAATAATGTTTATTCCACCTTAATAAGTAAATTGTAGTGCCAGGTAAATATGTAGGAGATTATAGTTCATGAAATATTGTTAAAAGAAAAATAGTGAGGATAGATGAGGCACATGACAATATTAATAGTGTTGGTATTAATATAATTGTTGAGCAGGTAAACCCCCTCTGCAGACAAAGGCGATCCCTATAGCCTTGGAGTGGGTCTAATAGTAAGGGAACAAGCTAGACTTTCACGCTTGGTCCAACGCTTTTGTTGTCCAACGCTTTTGTTGTCGTTTGCAGCAGCGACCCACTAATCTTTGTCTTCACACATCGTGGTATTTTGAGTGATAATGTTTGTGTACCTGCACAAGGATCAAGTGAACGGTGACAGCATACGAAAACATATTTTCATTCACAGCTATTTGATTGGTCAAGGAGAATCAAACATTTTTCATATTATCAAACACAAAATCGGAACCAAAAAACTAGTCTTGTATTAATGATAGAGAAAATAATTTTACAACCTTAAAGCATTGATGTTGTAGCCTCCTTTGACAGTTTCAATCAAATGAGTCTCAATCATTCGTCGGGAATCGGACTTGGTGAGATAATGGGCCTAAAATCTCTCTCGAAAATGGATTCCTCTCTGCCTTATTCTTCACACCATCTATAGTAAGGATTGTTCAGCTAGCTAAAACTATGTGAGAAGGATGTATTTATAAGAGAGGAGGAGATAGTTTTAGATCCCTCATAAGGTGGAAGGGAAGCCTTATCCTTGAGGGAGTTTCTCAATTATAGGAAACAAGAAGCCAAAGGAAGGACTTCGATTTTATTCAGTCGAAAAAACCATGATGACTCCGCTCACAAAGTAGTTTGGCATGGAAAAATTGTTTCTATTTTAAAAAACTTTCCAAAAAAAGCTCGACGTGGGCAGTCCACTGAGACAAAACGCCAATGGGCATGAGGCCTAGTGTTAATTTCTCTATGGTCGCGAGGTCATAACTGCCTACCAACACCAAACCAAAATCATGTGTTTTTGAGAGCTTGCTTCAGGAATGATCAACAGAGGAAATGTTCTTGACATGCCAAGGGATGTAATGACACTTTTTGCAAGGTATGAAAATACACATAAGTCACTGAAATGTTCCTCCAACATTCGGGATGGGGATTGCAGTGACGGTGACAAAATACTATGTAAAAAATGCCCCCAAAGCATGAGGTTTGAGAGATAGAGAGGAGTGAAATGCTTTACGATAACGTGCTCAAACTAAAAACCATCATCGGAAGACCTGCAAGAACAAGTACAACTGATATCTCTAATACATGAATATGTGGCATGGGTGCAACCATCCATAATAGAGCACATATAAAAACAATATCTAAGGTATGGATGCAACCATCCAGCAATAAGGAACAAGAGATAGACTCAGGTATGGTTGCATCCATCCAATCAGAAGAGTCATGCATATCATCATGATGAACTAAATTGTCTCGCAGCCTGTATTTTATCAGAGAAAACCCTGGGTCTTGCACTCCATCTCAACCTGAACAAGTACAAATTCAAGCATGCGAATAAGTGAGCTGAAGTCGAACATGCAAGAAAGTCACCTGATTACCAGCCAATGATGAAAGCTGTTAATAGGCGCGAGAGAAACCATCAATAATGACAATGGCTCTCAAGGTACAACTAGTACAATTCACAGAATGTGAACAGTGAGCTGAAGTCGAACACCCATGAAATCACTCGATCGAAGGCCAGTGATGAGGACCTATCGTCGAATGCGAAGAACTTGCCATTGAGGCATGAAAGCTCCAAGGTACGGGAAGGGAGTCTCTAGATTAGCTTCCTGGATAATGAGTTGAAGTCGACAGGAAGTGACTTGGTTTAAGGAAGGCCGTAATGTTTCCCACATAATCGACATGAGATAGCAAAACAAGATGATATTGAATCAGAGGATTAGAGGTTGAAAAATGCAGAAGGAAACTTCTCTTGAACATATTGGTAACACAACTCCGGAATTTGGTAGCATTTGACATTAGGGGATCTGAGGTCAGGATGACATGGCAAAGAGTAGATGAGAGGTCAAAATAGATTACCCAAACCCATGGAGGAAAAAATGATGAAATGAAATGTCCCCAACCCGACACGAATTGCAGATGAGTGTCATGTTCAAGAGCGACATACTGCCGACAAGACTGAGAACTGGTTCCATTTTCCCCACCATTGTTGGCGATTACACCAATTATTTTGAAAACAAGCTTGAAGGGGATAACATATGTTTTTCATATAAGTTTGTCCTTCAGACAAATCCATCCTAGTACATTTTATGAGACCTAGGAAGGAGAAACTTGGTTACGTCATGGTGATGATGCCAATGTCATGTAAGTTTTAACAAGCCTGACAAAGGAAGAAATCAACATCTTTTCATGTTTAGAGAGTTTGAAAAGCAGCAGAAAAGAAAACTCTAGCAAGTCCCTTTTCGTAGATAGTCTCATAGATCCAAAAAGGTAGAAAACTATATATGAGAGATCCTCTTAGTCGCGATAGGCTAAGGTATTCCTTTTTTTATAAATAATCTATCCCAGCCTGAAAAATGGATAAACGTATACTAGGTATATGTCATTTCGCAACCTTTAACGAGTTCAAAACGACAAGAGTCTCGACAATCTTTTCAATTTTTGAGAGTAAGAAAAGAGCTGAAAGATGACTCCGGGGGGTGACTTTGTGTTTTTACCAAGTCCGAAAAAAGTAATAAAATACAACTTGTCACTTCATTTTCATCACATTGAGGACCTGTTGCTGCACAAGAAACACACGTAAAACCCATTTCTCGAGATAAAATATTAAAATAATCGAAAAATGTGCTCAAAAACCTAATTAGGGTTATGAAAAGTTTATATAATGCCAAAATTGGTAAAAGTAAATTACTTTTCACTTTTACCTCTTATGAGAATTTTAACCCTTTTTTCACGGTGATTTTGTGGAGCTAACAACTGAAAATCCAAGAGAACAATCGTGAATCTGTCTTTTCCAGGTGAGAGCTCATGTCCTTGCCTGCATTTTGATGTAATTTTCATTATCTGCGACCCATTTTTTAAGATTCGTGGGGGATTTTTGTTTAATTTAGGGCACGGTGGTCAACGCGAGTTATGAGCACGAACTTGCGTCAAACTTCCTTGAATCAAAATGAGGGCACACCACTTAGCACAACTATTTCTAAAATAGTCACGCCAATCATGGCCACGGCTTTCGCCTAATAATTCTACCATATAGCCCATTTTAAACCTTTCAATAGTTAATAATTAGACTAATGAAAGCCCCATTGATGTTTTTGCAGGTGTGTGAAATCAAAATGGTGATCGAATGGAAGGAAATAGAACACAGGGAAGAAGATGAGAAAGCCTTAAGAAATGTAAGATGCATGGATGTCCTCAGAGACTGTGGGCTTCTAAAATTCTTCATGACGCCATGTCTCTGAGCTCAACCAGAGTTATTACAGTACCTGATCAGTGTATGGGACATTGATTGGGAAATATTCATAATTCATGATCACGAGCTAAAGATTAAGGTCTCTGGTGTATATTTCATAACTGGATTATCACATAGGGGGGCAGTACCAATCTTGACAGGTACCTGGCCCACAATGGAAAACATGAGCATGGTCATCCACAGATTTTTCTGAGGGGAAAGGAAAGGATCCATGAGCGGGAAGTTGGATATCCAAACCATTCCCGATTTGCCACTAAAAGCAGTTCTGCACACCATCACTCAAACTGTCGAATCTCAGGCTCCACATGAAGCCACAAAAACACAGTTACTTCTTGCCTTAGATTGTATGGCACCAACTCTCTACAAATGGGCAGAGGCAGTAACGATCAATATGAAATTCCAATTGACAAAATGCAAGAATGGCAAGCTGAAACAGTTGGGCTATGGGTCCATCTTGGTACCATTCATCTTGGAGCAATTACCAATCTTTCAACGTCGAGAAGTGATAGTTCCTACACCACCATCCCAAGATCCACGAATGGTCTGTTGGGCAACTTTGATGCC
Organism: Pinus albicaulis; assembly: GCA_034641835.2. Lineage (NCBI taxonomy): Eukaryota > Viridiplantae > Streptophyta > Pinopsida > Pinales > Pinaceae > Pinus > Pinus albicaulis. The sequence goes on from CM076582.1 coordinate 294,546,735, forward strand.
TAGATCAGGAGGCAGTCAATAGATGTCCTGGAGATCGTAGTTCTTTGAATGGCTTCATCAACAACTCATTATTGTGGAGGAAAAGCCCTATTCTGGCATGGACTTTACGAGTGATGCGAATCTCCCACTCCTAGTAGGAGAGGATTGGGATGAAGCATTGGGTAAGACTCATTTTTTGATTTTGATGAGTATTATGATTTTTTTTTATTATATATGTTCTGATGTCAATCCATGTATTTGCATATGTTGGCCTAGAAATACCTATAGGAATGTCTCCAATAACATGGAGGATTCCTCGTGATTTTGAGGTGGCCCTGTTGTACTGTACAACAACCCTCCCCATTTTAAAATTTTTATATTAAATTTCAATAAGAAATAGGTCCCCTTTTCTTTTTAGATAGGAATAAAACTTTGAGGAAATCCGATTATCATAGAAAAACAATAAAAAGATTCATTTTTAAAAACACACAAAAGCATCAATTGCATATCGTTTATCCCAAATGAAAATAAAAAAATGTGATATCAAACTATTTCCAATCCAATCAATCATAAGACTTATATCGCATCGGCACAAAGTCTAAACGTGTTCCTTTAGAAAAGTCTGATGCAATAAATTAAATCGCAAATCAGAAATCGGAGGAGTATTATATTTCTATATATTCTTTACAAAGCTCTGACGCGATGAGACTTATCGGTAATCGCATTTCAGATAAGTCATACTCCATCAGGTCTATTTGAGAAACTCCGATGCGATGTAATTTTAATCGCAATCGCATTTCGGCGAAACAATATCACGATCACTTGCTTTATAAACGTTCTGAAGAGATGGACCCCACCACAATCACAATCTCATTTCAGCAAAGTCACATTACAATTAAATTCCTTTGGAAAGATCCGATGTGATAAACCATCGGTTATCATTAATCACTATTCATACTTTGCACATATCATTCATCGGAAAATCGCAATCGGAAGTTCCAAAAGGTAAATTATTACATCGAGATTTTGATATTGCCGATCCCCGATGTACGACCATCATTAATCTGAGATCAAACGAATTATGAAAATTAATTTAAATATGAATGTGTGAATGTGACTTTCCTTAACGGCATTCAATTTTAATACGGAGATAATCAATTTAGAATCATGAATCAATTCTTCAAAAAATTGTTCTTAAATAATTTCCTTTTTACTTAATGATGTCTATTCTGACTCAATTTCTTCCCGCTTCTAAGAGAATTTTCTCATTTAGAGATCTATAGAACAGCAATTCCGCTTATTCGCAGAACTGGTGAGATGATACCAAAAAGAAAAAATGTCAAAGAAGCTTAAGAAATAAAGAGCTGCTGCCATCTCAAAGGTTACCATCATGCCAAAGGAAAAGCCAGTCAAAATAAAGCTAATTATGGATACTATGTGCTTGGGTCTCGGAAAGATTTCCTGGGAAGAAGTTTATAACTTGCTCGAAGAAGAAAACCCTACTGTTAAAGAATTAAAGGCGATGGTACCAGATGAAGAATCAAATTCAGATAGTCCCCTTAAAGAACTGGCAAACTCTTTTCTCCATAGAATTGCAGCTCGCACAAATGTATTTCCATACGATCATCAAATACGATGGGTAATAGAAACCACAACCATCACAAACAGAACATTTGTCACAGTTGGAGGAAATATGTCTGGATCCTTTAGAGCAGAAGACATCAAGGCAATGTATCATCTGCCAGAACCTTAGAACACCTACAAAAAAGCCTTCATATAGGATTTTGCTTGAAGCAACGAAATAGAATTAGACCCTATTAAGCAATGGAGACAAGCTCCAGAAAAACATAAGCATGAGACCTCAGGTATGCATTCTGTAGATTCTCTCGCACCTCCGTATTGCTATGCTAATACCATGATGTGCAGACTTTTTGGGAGTGATAATTCTACAAGGTTTTCTATTCAAATGGTACCCCTGATTGAGGCCGCTGTAAGTTCCATTATTATGGATTGGTCAGTCATTGTATTTGATAAAATAGCAAATAAAATTATGGATTATAGAAGAAATAATCATATTGGAACTACACCCCCATTTCATTTATGTGCTTACATTTTAGATGCCTTATGCTTTAATTTTGAGTTTCCTATTTTAGGATGGAAATGGATTCCTCAGGATCCTACTCCTATACACATCTATCATAAATATTTGTGGAAAGCCCATTTCAAGAACCATGTATACAGAGTTTTCCATGGCTACATGTTTCCCATTTATCAAGCTATTTTTAACCGACCCCCTCCTCGGCTCTCAGATAAGGAAAAATTTGATTTAACCCTAATTGAAATTTGGTTTGGGGAAGAAAAGTTCACCTATATCAGGGTATTTGGAAGCATTGCTAAACCTCACATCTTGCCCTTATATGTCCTCGATAAACTATTGGCTCAATAAATAGCTTACCAGTTGACCGAAAAGGGAATGTACATAATTTTAAAGAATTCTAAAAAATTGATGTGGCCTACATTTCCTTTCCAATGTGGAACTTATACCCTCAATGATTTAAAGCATGCAGAAAAAGAAGCCCTTAAGATAAAATAACTCAAGCTTGCAACTGTTCCCAGTAGGCAATATGATCCAAATGAAGTTGCCTTTAACTTCACATCTATGGTGCAAATTGCTAAATTTGAGCATGAAACTGATGATTTTGATGACCTATTTGTCTCGATTGAGAAATTTTCGCAAGTTTATGATTCAGCTAAATCAAAGTTTCAAATAGAGGATATGAATACGTTTTTACAGTTTAGAAGCAAAAGACTATTTACAGTTCCCCTTGACCAGTTAAAGACTACTTTACAAGAAGAAGAGAGTACTAAAACAGAACAAAAGAAAGAGGATATAGGCAAAAAAAATGATGTACAGACAGAGAAATAAGATACAAGCAACAAGCCTAATGATCAACTTGAAAAAGAAAAGACCAATGAGAAAAAGGGAGATTCTGCTGAAGCCAATATTAATGAACAGTTGTTAAAAGAATATGAATAATTTTCTCAACAAATAGGAGACCAGGGAAATTCTCAAATTAATAACATTGACTGTCATGATATTGAGATCATTCCTGAAGACCTATCCAAAGAAATTGTACTAAAATTTGAAGACATACCCCCTCTAGATGTCTTTTACAGCCCTAAGCATAGAGTTGTTGTAAGAAAACAAAGAAAGAGAAGGAGGATTGATCAAGGAGCACTTGCAACTCCCCAGGTTGAAATAATGAATGTTGTTTGGAAGTATTCTGAAGTAAATCCTTCAGAGGATCTAACCAAACTATCCCAATATGCAGGGGCTTATAGTGCAGCTACAATGGATAAAGCTACTGAAGTTACTCAACTGGTAAAACAAAAGGACTTGCAGATAGCATTATTATAAGAAAGGACAAAAAATGATAAAAAAATGATATCATAGTTAGAGCAGCAGTTGGGAGAAGAAAGAGTGAGAATTAATCAACTAGAAGAACAACTGAACATTGAAAATCAAAAGCTTGATCAGCAAGCTTTAAACAAACAAAAATAGTTGTCCCGGGAAGTAAAAAAATTGCAGACACTGTTGCAAAAAGGGAAATTTACCAAGGAAGAGAAAATTATAGTATTTCAAGCAAAAATGGATAAATTCAAAGATTATCCTAAAATGGACCAGTTCAAAACAGAAGCCCTTGAAGTGAGTAAGTTGTTGTCCCAACAATTGGATGATCTATGCCAGAAAATATCAGAAGCTGAACCCCTCTGTGAAATAACATCATCCCTCATCGACAAAGTAGTCAATACAATATTATAATTTGAAAGCGCCGATGAGAAGATTTCAGAATTTATCACATGGCAGGAAACAGAACAGGGTAAAATTGCAAATCTTCCTAGAATTGAAGCACCGCATAAAGAAATCCTATTTGATGAGTGGGAAACTCAAATGATTAAACAAGAACATGCCACCTGTAGATCAAGGACTATAATGGATAATTTGACACAACTGGTTAATGATAATCTATATGCAGCAAATTTAATCTCAGATAGCACTCCAAGAAAGTTGTCGAAGGTCAAAGAAATAGATAAAGGTGGAAACAGGAATTAATTAGTAAAGATCAAAATATTGATAAAACATAGGGAATTACATGGGATGCCTTATGGTCCCATTTGGTCAAGACATACAGTCATTAGATGGCAACCAAATTTCTTTCCGGCGCCATCAATTATATCATCCCAGAACTTTCTGATGCCACATACACCAGTCAACTACATTCTCAGCTGAGTCACCCAACTGAAGTGAAAGATATGCTCAAAATATGTCAACTTCGCACATTAGATATTATGGAAATCCAATGAAATTTTTTTTATTGAAGATCACAATTCTATTTTCGGATCTCTAATGATATTTTTTAGCAATAATTTTAGTTAATTTGTTTTTTGAATTTTCTATTTAAACCCCTTTCAAGCATTTTAGAAGGGGTCCTGAATTTGTAATATTTTGGGCTTGGATAATACATTTCTGTACTCCTTGACTATCTTATTTTTATAGAAGGATCACATCCTGTGATTTTATGGTGAATTATTTTTGAGAGTTGCATTTCTGTACCTTGAAGATTGTTCTAAGTTAAAGAGCAGGATCAGAATATCAAATTACATCAAGAAGATATCAAATGTATCTTGTATTTCTATCAATTATGTTTTATTTTCTTTATGTGATGAAATATTCTCTTTGAAATTTGCTATCGCTTATATATACTTGTTTCTCAAATATTTCTTTATCATATCATTTCTGAAGATACATGAATATCATCTTTCATAGTGTGTTTAAATGATATAAATTTATGAATGCGATGTCCTATTATAACTCTGTTTAATTTCTTAAACAGAGTTATCATTATATGATACTGCATCTTTCTTTTAATTAAATAATTCATGGTTATTTGTTTAAATGAAATAATCTTTAAGTCGTATTCATATTTAATACCCGGGTTAGTTTTAGAGTTATTTGTAAGTCATAAATTAAGTTAGACGGATTAGCTTAATTATTTAGTTTCATTATCCACTTGCACAAACACTCCATCACCAATCCATTCATTATTAGGAAACTGGTCCTATAAATCCAGTCAGAGCCACCATCCCAAATAGAGAAGGAGTTGTTCTAAGGTATGGACCGGGTCGTTTTCCCCCAATGTTTGAAGCAATGATTTTCGGGGCTTCAACATTTTTGGTGCTAGAAGGAGGGACTAAGATATTAATGGAAAGTAAATCCAAATCTACAGGCCATTCCAAGAGCAATTCGCCCTCATCACCTTCTTCAATTTCTTCTACATCTCAAATCTCTAGAGAAGAAATTGAGAAGAAAATCAATACACCCACTACCAAAGCCTTAGATCTATCAGACAATCAATCTCCTGAGTCCCCTGAAGTACAAGCTTTAATTCATAAACTCAAAGGTTTCTCACTATCTTTAGAAGACTCTGAATTATCCGAAGATAGTGTTACTTCACAATTCATATCTTCAAAACCTCTTACTAGGTCACAAAGCGAAAAACTTGGTATTCCTCCAATGGAATTTCTTTTACCTAGTCGAGTTAAAACCAGAAAAACACCATCAGAATTAGATAGTGATATTATTTCCTCATCACAAGCTCACTCATCTGCTTCCCAAATTCAAACCCAGAAGAGTATAGTTATCCCGACAACATCTACTCAAACACCAATTGTCTCTTCAAGTCCCTCAACCGTTATCACAACAATGGCACAAAGACCATGGACTAATTCGGGAGCTATTGAAATGCCTGCACCTTTGCATGCATTACCAGATCATCCTAAAAAATGGCTGCCAAAATTTAGTCCTGACCTTGGCATACAAGCAGAAGAACACATTAATAACTTTATGTTGTCTGTAAATTTAAATGCAGTAGAACATGAAGATATTGTGGTCAGATTATTCCCTAATACTTTGCAAGGGGCAGCAGGATCTTGCTATTTTTCATGACCATCAGGATCTATTACAAGTTGGGATATGTTCCAGGAACATTTCTTAACCAAATTTGGAGATGGTAGATCAATATCGACTTTAATTAATGATCTATCCAATTTGAGAGCAAAATCCAGAGAACCCATCAAAGATTTTAATTCCCGATTCAATAAACTTTTGAATAAAATTCCTACAGCATCAAAACCCAGTGAGAAAGTCCGAAGTGAATGGTATATAACAACTTTTCCTTCAAATATATCTATCTTTGTAGATAGAGCTGCTAAACCTACCTTAGCTGAAAACATGAAAGAAGCAATTGCAGTAGAAAAATGGATTATTTCTTTTGATAAAAAGAATGCTAATGAGGAAAGAAAATCCAAAAAAGTTAGTTTAAAGGATTATTCAAAGAATAAAACACCTATGGATCCATATGATATGGAAGGCTTACTGAAATTCCTGAAGACTATGTCCAATGAAATGGTTGAAATTAAAAAACAAGTAGCAGAATCTTCCACCAACAGACCCTTTAGAAAATTCAAAAGAAATTAGACAACTGAATCCAAACCACCAAATTCAATATCTAATGCAGAGTCATATTTAGAGGAAGATGAAGAAGAAGTAACACCTCTATTATCAGACGAAAAAGAAGAAGAGGAGATAGCTAAATTACATGGGATGTGGGATTTCATTTTGCCTAACTCAGACAATGAAAAGGAATAAGAAGCCCTGCCAGTAAGTACAATAAGTAAAGCTACAGCAGAACCTATTCAAACAGTCCCCAAGAAGAAAAGTTCAACTCCGACTACCAAAGACAAAACCCTTATAAAGAAAGCTTCTCCTCTACCTACTCAAAATTAACCATCATCTTCTAATCCTCCTACAACAACATCTAAGACTCTGGTAGTGTCTGATTCTATGGATTATAACATTATTGAAGACATGAAGAAGACCAGAGAAAATATTTATTTACATGAACTCGGAAAAATCAAGCATCAACATAAGCTGTTGTTGAAATAATTAAATGCAACACCTCTTTCTCCTCTACCAAATGGTGTAATTTCCAAAGCAGCCAAAGGATCAGGTATGCCACTAGATAAAGTAGATGCTACTAATACTGTTCTTATTGGAGATAGATATAATTCTCAGACACCTCCTTTTCTCTTAACTTATGAGATATATAACAAGAATTTACATAAATTCTTGATTGATTCAGGAGCATCATCAAATATAATGCCTACTTCGGTCTACTCAAAATTAAACATTGAACCCAAAAAATCTGTAGTTCATATTGTTCAATTAGATCGGACTAAAGTGCAAGTTTTTGGAGAAATTCATTCAGTCACTATTAGTTTAGCCTCTGATCCTAGGATAGTCCAGAGAATTGATATATTGATCACAGATATTCCTGAGTTTTATGGATTAGTATTAAGCGGGGATTGGTCTGCAAAACTTAATGGCTATATCACCACTGATTATTCGCACATGTGGCTTCCCCACAAAGGGAAACCGAATCAAAGCAAGGTCGAGCGAGAAAAACACATGATGCATATTGTAACAAAATTTGAACAAGAAAATCAACCTGTAGATTTTAATAACAATATTCTTGGAGGTTATTCTGCTGAATCATTCCTTGGAAATTTCATGGCACCTAAATCACCTTTTTTTTAAAATACTTTTACTTCACAAATTGAAAAAATTTCACAAACCGATTCCTCAAGATGTGTTAATATTTCTGATCAATCTGTAAATAAACCTGTAGATAAGTCTTTATTTTTGTATTTTTATTTTGATGGATCAAAATCCAATGATGGAGCAGGAGCAAGATGCATTTTAGTTGATCCAGAAGAAGAAAAAACTATGCTATCATGTAGACTAGAATTTGAGTGTACAAACAACACTGCAGCATATGAAGCCTTGATCCAAGGGCTTTATAAAGCAATAGGGTTGAATGTTAAATACCTGAAAGTATATGGTGATTCTGAAATTGTTATCAAACAGGTAAGGAACACTATCCATTTCCTTTCATGTCATCTTAAACATTATCAATCACTTGTTCAAGATCTTAACACTCAATTTTTAGCATTCAATATCTCTCATATCCCTAGAACTCAGAATTCAGTAGCTGATTTATTAGCTAATGTTGCTTCCAAGCTTCTTCCAGCTGAATATTATAGTCCAGATAGGTTTTTAGTTGAATTAATTTTTCGACCTTCTGTACCTGATAATGTCACCAATTGGAGAGTATTTTATCATGACGAAGATATCTTAAATTTCTTGACTTCAGAAAAATCTTATGATGATGAAATAATTGATGAAAGTGATCATGATCTTCAAAACACATAAAAAGACAATGAAAATCCTATTCCCAAATCTGTATTTAAACTTGAAGATCTATATGATATCAAAGAGAGATTCAAAAAGGTTACCAATGTCAAACTTCAAAGTTCTACTTTGAAGATTGAATTAGTAAATCTTGGTACTGAGTCTAAACCACAAAATGTTAATTTAGGACTCGAGTTAACTTCAGAGGAAAGGATCACTTTCATCCAACTTCTGAATAAGTACAAAATTTTCTTTTCTTGGAATTATGAAGATTTGAAAACTTATGATACTTCTGTCATTCAACATACAATTCCAATGCTTTCCAATGCAAAACCAGTACAACAGAAGTTAAGAAAAATTAATCCCAATTTGGAAAGTCAAATCAAGACAGAATTGAATAAAATTTTGCAGGCAAAAATTATTTTTCCTGTAAGACATTCCTGTTGGGTCTCAAACATAGTACCTGTCAGGAAGAAGAATGGAGATATTAGGATCTGTATTGATTTTAGAAATCTAAACAAGGCATATCAAAAGGATAACTTCCCATTACCAACAATGGAACAAATACTTCAAAGAGTAGCTGGTTCTGAACTAATGTCTTTTCTTGATGGTTTTTCAGGTTATAACCAAATATTGGTACATTCGGATGATAGGCTGAAAATTACCTTCAGAAACAAGTGGGGAACATATGCCTACCAAAAAATGCCTTTTGGTTTGATAAATGCAGGAGCTAATTTCCAGAGAGCCATGGATATAACATTCAAGGGTTTGATTAATAGATTAGTTGTTATCTATATTGATGACATAACCATCTTTTCAAAGAAAAGAGATAATCATCTTCACGATTTGAAATATATATTTGAACGATGTAGAAGGTTTGGCATTTCTTTAAATCCAAAGAAATATTACTTTTCTCTAAATGAAGGAAAAATCTTAGGATTTGTTGTGTCTAAAGATGGCATATATATTGACTCTGATAGAGTAAAAGAAATTTTTGATAATTCCTTACCACATAATAAGAAATCCATGCAATCTTTTTTGGGATAGATCAATTTTGTGAAGAGATTTATTCTTGATTTTTCTCAAATAGTTTTACCTTTGCAGAATATGATTAAGAAAAATTTAGTTTTCAAATGGGGACAGAAAGAAAAATAAGCCTTTGATTCAATCAAACAGGAAATCATTGATGCACCTACATTGAATACCGTCGATTTTTCTAATCATTTCATTCTGTATACTTTGGCTACTGAAACATCCTATGTTGTTGTGTTGACACAACCCAATGATCAACAAGCAGAAGCACCAATCTCTTTCTTTAGTTAAAATCTGCAAGGAGCCGAACTTAACTACTCTGATGTAGAAAAACAAGCTTTTGTTGTGTTTAAATCAATCACACATTTTAGACCATTTCTCCTAAAGACACATACAAAAATTATTGTCCCATTCTCTGTAGTGAGACAATTGTTAGTACAAAAGGAAGTAGGAGAAAAGAGAGCTAATTGGGTAACAAATTTACAAGAATATGATATTGATATTAAGCCAGCAAGAATTGTTAGAGGAAAAGGTTTTTGCAAATTGTTAGCAGTAGATTCCAACATACCAGAACATCAAGATCAAGATAATACTGTTCAAGTAAATCAGATAAGTGTTATAGATTCTGAATCTCAATATGCTGATCTGATCTTTTATTTGAAAAATGGGTATGCTCCTTCTAATCTCAGCTATAAAAACAAGCGCGCTTTAAGATTAAAAGCCAAACACTTCGAAATCATTGATGATGTGTTATTCAGAAGAAATTATGATTCCATTTTATTAAGATGTCTTGAATAAACTGAAGCACACAACGTGTTGTAGGAATTACATAATGGACCAGCAGGTGGACATTTTGGAGGAGATACTGCATCTCACAAAATAATCCATGCTGGTTACTATCGGCCTACCTTGTTCAAAGATGCACATGATTATGTAAGGAAATGTGAAGCCTGTCAAACTACTAGTGGGAGACAAAGGAAACAAGCCTTTCCTTTACAACCAATAAACATTGAGAAACCATTTGAAAAATGGGTGTTATCACCCTAGTAATTCTTAGGTTGTGGGATAGGGATTTTTGTAGTTAAGAACACCAGGGGTAACCAAGAACCGCTTTGGGAATTCAAGATCTAGCCTTCTTGAACTCCAGAGAGGGATCTCTCCGTATGATTTAGCTTTGTTTTAGTAACAGATATTAGGCTAGCTATGATTGTGTATTTGGGTTTGATTTTAAAATATTGGTGGGAATAAAGAGATTTCAGGGTAAACCAGAAGGATCTACCAGAATATTGGGCAATGGAGTCAACTCTCTAGGCAAGCAGAACTAAGAAATAAGGCTCAGAGATGCAAATGTGCTAAGGGCAAGATAGGTGACCTTCTAAGGCTATGTATAGGCTTGATTTGATGGAGTGGATGGGATCTGAGCAAAAGGGCACTTAAGAATCCTTAAGCTACAGATAAGAAGATTGAAGAAGGGGATCTAACTGGGACCCAGAGAAATTAAGAATTCTATGGTCCGGTTATCAAGTAGAAAACATTAAAATTCCAATAAGTTTCGAAACATGGAGCTTATTATCACTAATCCTGTTTAATTTCTCCTTAGTTGATCATTACAGAATAGAAACACAATATATGAATGAATGTAAACTTTTTAAAGGAAAACACTGAAAATAGGAAAAAGATGAGACTTATCTTGTCACCATGAGAATCCTTAGCTATGATGTCTCTGATCTCTGTCCAGTCTGCTGCTTTCGCTAATTGACTCACCAACTTCAATATAACCAGTAAATAAGACTATAGTTGTCTTGAGAAATTTTATTCACCCTGAATACTTTGAATCGTGAAGTATTTATACAAAAAACTGTTTACAAAATATCTGAAGAATTGAGATAATGTTTTAATAAAAAATAGGAAAGAAAACTTAATAAGAGGGACAGATGCAAAGAAATTTGCAAGCTGTTACCTTTTTACAAGCAAAAATACAACTGATTATTCTAATTTGAACTGATTGTTGTTGTGCTGTGTGTACTGCTGGCATTAGGTGCATCTTATCGTGGAAAGTGGTTGAAGAACTTTACTTTCCTCTAACTTTCAACGCTGATACTCTTTATTCATATGATTTGAGTTGTTTTGCTGTGGTAATTAAAAATTAACCAACAATAACTTTATTTTCATTGATACTCTTTCACCTACTGATACTCTTTAACCCTGTATTTTTTACCATTTGAGGTAACAGTAAAAAATGAATTTCCGAGTGATTTTCCTGTTTTTTATCCATTAAATTCACAACAGATCTGTGAATTCTTGCCACTTTTCTGCAGAGGGGATCTTCATAGTCTTCAATTTTCTGTAACTTTCATCTGCCTCTGTATACTTGGAAAAGTTAGGCTTGATAGTGAACATATGCCTAATATCATTATCTAAAAAGAACAGATTTTCAAAATACTGAAGAATTATTTTTCCTGTTGGTGATCCTTGAGGCAGTGGTTGTCTGGCTTGCTCTTTTGCATGATTTCTGATTTTTAGATCATAATCTTTCTGAGGCATTAACTTGTCATTCAATGCGTGAATATCAGGCAAACCTGCTTCTGACAATGTTTTGTATTTGGCTAAAAATCTTGAGATGGATACATTCATGTCTTTACACCGGTCCTCTAGATTACTCATTATGTTTCTTTTGTTCAAGACCTTTTTTATTTGAAGAATGGTTTCTGTTCTATCAACAATTTTCAATTATTCCAACTCTTCGTTGTTTTTACTGTTTAAAAAAGCTATGAGTTGGATTTCTTGGGTTGGTTTATTGTCAATTTCCCTCTTAGTCTTGTCAATCTCTGCACTAGCAACTTGAAGTAACTCCCTCTGTTCATAAATTATCCGAATTGAAGGCCATTGAGAATGAATGCATTCAATAATTTTGGTCCATAAATGATTTTTTATATAGGCCACTTGATCTATAAGATTTACTTGTGCTTGCAGAATCTTTACCTGTTCTTGTAGTCGATCAACCCTTTGCTCATGTCCTTTACAAGTAATCAAGGCATCCTTTTTAGAATTTTCTAAATTTTTAATAATGCCTTTCAAACTAAGAATCTCTTTATCTTTAATAGATATGTCCTCAATGGCTGTGATCACGGCTTTTTGGTCTTGTAGTGTGCTCATCTATGAGGATGAAGAAGAAGAGGCAGAGATTTCCTTAGAAGTAATTGGCACTGCAGTTGCCAGTACTCCTTTCGGTGCCAAGTGTTCTGCCAAAGTAGATGGTATAGTAGTGTTTATAGTGGGGATCACTGTAGGAATGACCATTGGTTGTGATTTTCTTAGTTCTTCATTCTATTTCATTATAGATTCTGTTTGACTTTCCATTGTTTTTATCTGATATGTCATTTGATGTACAAGCTGCTTTAATTCATCATTCTCTATTTTTTTCTCTAGAATTTCTTTTGCTTGAGAGTTTTCACTCTGAGGCAACTTCAAGTATTTTCTAAGAGCATCTATATCCTCATTTTTCTGTTTAATTAAGACTTTTTCCCCTTCAATGTTGGTTGGGTCACCCCCTGCTTCAATCACTATATCTTCTAGTGCTTTTATTCTTAAATTATTAGCATGCAGTGAGGCTTTGTCCAACCTCATTTGATTTTGGAGGTTGAGCACTGTTTTCTCAAGCCTAATTGATTTCATATTTTTACTGACAATTTTGGAATATAGCATTTCAATATTGCTCCTATGAAATTCAATTTGATCTAATTCATGAATGACATCTGCATCCAGTTCAAGATCTGTTTTGGAATAATCTGCCACTGATTTTGGCTCAGCCACTGTAGGCTTCAAGAATGACATTACCAATTTATTGGATGAATAATCAAATGTTGAAAGAAGCCTGTCTTTGTTTCTAGGCTTTTCCTTAAGAAATCTAGAATGAGCTTGATTCTTGAGCTCTTCATTCTTCTCTTTAATCTGTCTGAATCTGATTTGAATCTCTGACTCTGTATTGTCAGTTTCCTGAGAAGAAGGAGGCAAATCGACAGTAGCCTGGTTTTCCTTCATGACTATATCTTTTTGTTGTGTTCCAATTTTTACATTTTGAAGCTCTTTTAATGTTTGAGTGACTATTCTTGTTGCTTCATCATCTATATCAATATTTACAGCCTTATCCTTTTCTTCTTCTGTTGACTTGCTTCTTTTACTATAAGGATTTCTGAATTTTATGTCCTCAATAGTCTCAGCTATGAAACTATCTCCTTCTCTGTCTCTTTTATTTACATTATTAGTATCTTTGCTTGTAGAAGCCACCTGTGTCTGTTCAATCTGTTTGCCTTTGCCACTGTCTACCTGTATTACTTGTACTTCCTGTGAATCATCATCAGATAGGGTGTTTGGCTCCCATTAAATTTTATTTATATATCTTTCAATATGGGGCTTAGGATCATGCAAGTAAACATGCAACTTACATTTTACCGTTATTGCACTCAAAATACCTTGTGGGTCATACTTCCATGTAAAAATAGATGGGAACTTATACTCTTTAAGTTTGACATTTAACTCATTGGCAGCTTCTCTGTTATTCACAATGAAAGGCCCAATTTGATTTTTCAGCTTAAATTGGGTCTTTTTATTGGAAGCTATGAAGTTGATTTCATCTACATTCAATAGTTGTCTCAGATATTCTAAAGCAAATATTATTGTAGTAAGAAATCTGGGTAACTTATATGGGGCCAGGGATGAGCCATACACTCTGATTTCTGTATGATTTTTATATAAATACCAATCTCCAGTTTTGTAGCTCTCTGATAACTGCAAAATTATTCTTGTCTCATCATTGATCCTAGGGATCTCCTCTTTTTCCAAGAGATACATAGCAGGGGCTATAAATGAGTCATTGAAATCTGTAAAACTATACTCTCTGTTCCATTTCCTTAGAATAGATGACCAAAATACTACTTATAGAACTTTTCCTTCTGCATCCACTTTCTGACATTCAATTGGAAACTTATCTGTTTGATAATATAGGAAGAGGTGGAGTAGATAAGAGGAGTATCTGAAAACTCCTTCTTCTGATAATCTGGATAACTGATAATGCATACTTTCAACAATAAATCTAGCAAAATTCAACTTAATGGATGGTGATTGACCAAGGCTTAGAGTTGACAGAAAAACTAGGATAGCCACATCAGTGAATTCATCACTGGTTTATCCTAGTATGAAGGAGAGCATTGAGACAATCTGTCTAGTCTCATCTGGGAAATCAAAGGTGTCGAAAAGAGGATTTAACTTAGGAATATCAACTTGATTTGGACAAAAAGTCTGGTATATTTTGAATCTAGTATTGAAATCCAAGTCAAGATATAGTTGGGTTAAATCTTCTATTGATAGGGAAGCAGAATTGGGGTCATGATTCATTTGCAGCATGGAATTTATCGACTCTTCAGTGATGTAAAACATGATCTCTTTTTCTTTGTTTATAATACATCTTTGTTCTGGCATATAATAGGCTTGGCATAATTTAATAAATTCAGGAACAGAATGTGTGAGAGGGACAATATATCTAGGTAGATTGGATTCCCAAATTGGAATATCTTTGTCACCGTTTTCCACTGATTTTCCATAGCACCAATTATAGACATCAAGCAGGTTAAATTCTACATTAGGGTCCAGTATTCTATAGTCCAGATCAACTAAAGGGCTGTTCTCTAGAGAAATGACTGGAGGCTGGACTGGTATGACCACTTCTATAGAATCAGCCGTGAGTGCAGGAGTTAGTTTGTCGATTTTGAAGGACTTAGGTTGAGGAATCTTTGCAGAAGACTTCTTTTGAGATTTTGGGCCTCCATTCTTGGGGGTTACCTGTTTCTTGGTGATTTTTAATATGAACAAAGAAATCTTAAACAATTTGCTAAGTTCCTTTATGAGAAACAGGGGTTTCTTGGCGAATTTCTACTGAAAATGGGGTTTCTGAGCAGAGTTTTTAGGAAATTCAAGGAATTTAAAGCTCAGAATGTATATTAAGATCGATTCAACGACAAAACAGACCAAGGTATGGGAAAAACTACAAGAAAGGGAAATTAGGGATTCCAGGGAAATTTTGATATAGTTTCCCCTGTAAAATGGACACTTTTTTGCAGTCACTTTGGTAATTATTTGAAATCGACTGGAATTTTGAAATCTCAGAGGGAAAGTTCGAATAAAAGTACCTGGAGAACCAGCAGAATTCGGTTGAAGACGTTCCATAGGTGCTCAGTCTTCAATTTTTTGAAAATGGCTTCGCATAGGACAATGTAGCACTTTGTAATGGAAATTCAGGGCAATAGGCGTCGAAAAATGGTACTGGTAGGTTGAAAATGGATCTGCAGAGTTTCTCAGGGTTCAAACAGCACAATTTCGAAGAAAAAAGGTTTATCAATGTTTTCACAGGTTTTAAAGGGAAATAGTGAAAATTCGAATGAAAACTTTAAATTTTAATGTACTAACCGATGGTGAAAACCATGGTTAAATTGCATTAAACTGTGGTTAAGCAGGTGAGGTTTATGGAATACTGCTAGTGGTATTCCTATAGGTGAAGGGTGGTAAGTGGAATTGAGCTTTTCAAACGAGACGCAACGACATCGTGACACATCGGCGCGGGGTGGTTTGGAAAAACCACCCATTTTGCACGACTTTGCCAAAACATTAGACGTTTATGTTTGGAGCGCGAAACTGGATGATCGCCGTTGGATTGGGCACTTAGGAGCAAACAGTCTAGATTAAAAGAAAAGGTGCAGGGATGGAGGAATGGTAAAGGGTCTGGGGATAGATTATCGGATTAACTCTGAATCGTTGGATCAAAAGGTAAATAGGGATCGGATGGCTAAAATGCAACGCGATGGGATGTGAAAGGATACGGGGATAAAAATATCGCTTTGGTTGAGAACCATTGGATTAAAAGGGTTGGAATTATCTTAGGGCTGAAATTAACTCCGATAATGTAAAGGAATTTGGGGAATTTTATGTACAAAACGGGCTTTATTCAATGAAAAAAGTAGTCGGGGAGGGGTATTTAGGACTTTAACCAAGGTTAGGGACTGGGGTAATGAAAATATATTGCGGGGAAGTTAACCGAGGTTAAGGTTGAAGTTTTAACCTTAGGTTAAAGGAGTCGGGGGGAAAGAATATACAAGGAGAGGGGTTTATTTTTGTCGAAGTTTAGTTTAAATGAAACTTCGGGGAATTTTGTTTAAAACACATATAAACATGTTTTAAAGGTTTTTTCGTATATTTGTATTATATGGTTAATTAAACCAAATTGATTTAATTATCATAGGGGCGGGATACTTTAATAAGGATAATTTTAGCCAAAGGGGGTGTTTTTTTGGGTATTTTATTTAAACTCGTGGGGAATAAATAACTTTGGCTAAAGTTAAAATATATAGGTTTTTGGGTTTATTATATAAAAAGGAGTTATATATAATAGGAGAAGGTCAATTTTAGGGATTTAATACATAAGTTAGAGTTAATATGACAAGGGGACAATGTATTTTCAAAAACACATTAATATAACTAAGAAAGTGAAGATTAAAAAGCAAATCTTCATTATAATAACTTCATCACTTAGACTTAGGATAAAATGTGATTTTGAGGGCTTTATGCTTTGAAATGATGTGGGAAGTTAATCAAATGAGGATTAGAGTATCTTTAAGTAAAAATGAAGTTTTACTTAGGATTTTTCAGGGGAAATGAGTGCATGAATGGTAAATGATGTGATTTAGGGATTAATATAGACATTTCACACTTTCAGCTGATCAGTCATAGAGCCTTGGGTCCGGTCCCAACAAAAGTCAAGGAAATGCCTTGTGCCTTTCTGACTGATAGTATAGAATGCTTCATGACTATGGGAAGGGGAAGTTAGTTATTTTGCAGCCCATGATGAATGATATTTACATTGAGACTTTTCACCTTCTTCTACCTACCCATCTTACCATGCTAACATTTTTCTTCTTTTGTAACAAGGTGCATTTAAGCTAGCAACCTTCACAGCATTTTTTTTTCTGAAAATAAGTAAACTATCTAATGCTACACTTATTTCGTCCATGAATCCAGATTACACTGTTGGATTCACTTTATTTCTCTACCTAACCACTGAATTGTCATGATTAAACTGTATGACAACTCATTATTCTCTATCTAAAACAATGGAAATTGAAAAATGATAAGTTAAGATTGAACTGTTTAACTCATCATGGACTAATGGCATTTATTAACACTCTGCCATAGTCAAAAAAGTAAAAAGTAGTGGCATTTATGCTTGCTCAATTTCATTTTTTATTCATTTTTTCTTTTGGGGTATCTTATTTTTTCTAAGTCCTTTGATTTTTCTTTTAGGACTTTTTACCCTCTTTTTGATGTTTTTGATGTTTTTGATTTTTTTGATTTTTTTGATTTTTTTTTTACAAAATATGTGAATACAACTTGCAGAAGGAAAACTATGTACAAATTTACAAAATTACCAATAGTTAAGTCAAAATTATGACCCCTATATTATAGGTTGCTAACATCGGCTCCACTTGGGGATGGCTTTTCCTGGTGAAATGCCAAGAACTCTGAGATCAATAGCCTTATCCATTGACCTTGGTGAATCTGTAAATGTCTCATGTGTTCTGCAACAATCATATTTATGACATGTTATACTGCAAAGCTTAGGGCCTTCTCTTCGGGCTTCAACTTTGTAGATAATATATCCAATCCAATCTTACACTCTGACTATGAATATTTACAATGATAAAGTAAATGGGTCTAACTGTTAAGTGACTTGCAAGGAATAGTAATGTTTCAACATCCTCCCATTTACTGGTCCTTCTTGAAGCTCTGTACCATCCAAATTTCTGAGAAAAAAGGAATTATTTCCTCTGTAACCATATATGACATAGGGTCCCTGCTACAAAAATTCAAACTTTCCATGTTTACCTTTATCCTCTCTTCTTGCATCCCATCTCAAAACTTGATCTCCTATGAAAAAGTCATCTTCCTTAACTCTTTTGTCAAAAATATTTTTGATCTTGTCTTGTAAAACTTGTGACCTTTGATAAACTTCATCTCTGGTTTGTTGAAGGTGTATGGTATCATTGATTCTTCTTTGAATATCATTAGTTTCTACCTGTGATTCCTAGATGATCTTCATGACTGGGACACCCAAAGAAGAAGGAAAAATTGCATCTGTACCATAAACAATTTGATATGGTGAAGTTCCTATGGAATTTTTTGTAGTAATCCTGTGAGCCCAAAGGGCATATATCAGCTTCTTGTTCCATGTCTTTTTATTATCTTGGAGTAGTTTTTTGATGATGTTGACTAGAATTTTATTCAAGGATTCGGCCAGACCATTACCTTGGGGGTAATATGTTGTGGAATGACCTAAGGTAATATGGTATTTATGGCAGAAGGAAATCATCTTTTTAGATTTGAAAGCAGCAGCATTGTCTGTGATAATTTTGTGTGGGCATCCAAATCTAGACAAAATATTAGTTTCAATGAATGAGATAATAACCGAGTCTGTAGCTTGCCTAGTGGGAATTGCTTCAATCCACTTAGTAAAGTAATCAGTAGTAGTTAGAATCCATTTATGTTGACCTGAGGATGGAGGATGAATTTCACCTATGAAGTCTAAACCCCATAACTGAAATGGTTTTTCTGTGGATATTGGTTTCAGAGGTAATGGAAAAAGTTTCTTTTTACCTTCAAAAATCTGACACTTATGACAAGAGGTAACAACTTTTTAACATCTGAAAATAAGGATGGCCAATAAAAACCAGCTCTGAGTATTTTATCAACTGTGCTTTTCCAGTATAGATGTCCGCCACAATCACCTGCATGAAATTCTTCAAGGATTTTGTCAGCTTCAGATTTCAATAAACAATTGAGTAAAATTCCAGTACCTTCTCTCCAATGTAGTGCATTATTTAAGATAAAAAATTTCATTGCTTTTTGCTTGATAAATCTTGCCTTGGCTTTGGTAAGTCCAGGGGGAGCTTGTAATTTTGTAAGTACAAATATTATGTTAGAGTACCATGGTGAGTCTTGATAGGCATCACTGATCGATGGAGTCGCCATCTCCTCCTGGTCATCTACTTGTGCAATGAAATTAATGTCTAAGGCATTGCAATTAGATTCAACCATCAGTCTAGCTAAACCTTGTCCCTTGATGAGTTTAGTTGGTTTAATTTCTAGATCATATTCAAGGATTGTGGCTATCCACTTTCCTCTTCTGCTATCTGGTCCATCTTGAGTCAAAATGTCTTTAACTACTGCATTAGGGACATATGCAATTATATGTGAATGAAGTATATACACTCTGAAATCTTTTATAGCTTTAACCAGAGCCAAAGCTTGTTTTTCTATTATGTTGCATTTCAGTGGTGCATCTCTGAGAGCTTTACTGAAAAATGCAATGGGTTGTTCAAAACCTTGATCATTCTTCTGCAGAAGAACTGCAGCTATGGTGTGTTCGAATGCAAAGGAAAAGATTATAAAATATTTTGTGTAATCAGGACTGATAAGGACTGGTGCTTTAGTTAAGGCATGTTTGATAGAGTCAAAATATTGTTTGGCCTTTATTGTCCATTTAATTGAGGAGTCCTTCTTAAGCATGTTATTAAGATATTTTATAATCTCAGCCAGATTTGATATGAATCTTCTTAGAAAATTGATCTTTCCCAAGAATTCTTGGAGTTCTTTAATGTTCCTAGGTGGTTGAATGTTTAAGATTGCTTCGATTCTTGCAGGGTCAATTCTGATGCCTTATTTTGAAATGATATGACCTAGAAATTTGCCTTCTTCTAGCCCAAAAATAGACTTTTTTGGATTAAGAGATATACCATATTTTCTGCATTTGATGAAAACTTGTCTCAAATGATCCAAGTGATCATTATTTGTTTTAGAAAACACAGTAATATCATCCAAATAAATGACTAAAAACTCATGGATTTCCTTTGCAAAGGCAATATCCATGGCTCTTTGAAATGTAGCCCCTGCATTTTTTAATCCAAAAGGCATTTTCACATACATGAAAGTTCCCCATGGAGTAGTAAAAGTAGTTTTGGTTTGGTCATATTTGTGAACTAGGATCTGATTGTAACCAGAGAATCCATCTAATAAAGAGATTCTGGAAGAACCTGCTACCCTCTATAAAATATGGTCCATTTTTGGCAAGGGGTAGTTATCCTTCAAGGAGGCTTTATTAAGATTCCTAAAGTCTATGCATAATCTGATTTCTCCTGACTTTTTCCTAGTTGGCACTATATTAGATACCCAATCAGAAAATCTAACTTGTGCAATTATCTTAGCATCAAACATTCTCTTAATTTCTTTTTCAACTAATGGAAACAAAACTGGATTAATCCTTCTGAGTTTCTGTTGAAAAGGTTTTTGATTTTATTTTAAAGGAATTTTATGTTGAATAATGTCTATGTTATAAGTTTTTAATTCTTCATAGCTCCATGCAAACACATCTTGAAATTATTTTAAAAGTTCAATGTATTTATCCTTTTCATCTGATGGTAAGGATTTGGATAGCTTGATTATTCTTTGTTTATCATCTGTCCCTAGGTTATATTCTTCTATGTCAGATTTAACTGGCTCCATTTTTGGCCTTATAGGCACATCATTAGAGTCAAATAAATCTTCTAGAGGAGTTAATCCCCTGGGTAAAATGTTATTCTTTAAATCAATAAAATCTATTTCATCATCAATCAATTCCTCCATTTCTATTTTTTCCATTTCATCAATGTCACTTTGAGTAAAAATAGTTGGCTTTTCAATCTTATGTACATCTAAATTATCCAAATCATCTATTTGACAGAAATTTAAATCTATATCACAAGGTGAATCTATATTACATTTCTTATCAATTTGATAGTTTTGAAATTCATGCTCATTATTCAAAAAATGATAAGTTTTCTCATCCTCTGAAAATATTTGCCAATATGTTACATTATGAGGAACAATAGGCCTATATTTAATCTCATCAGTGTATTTTTGCAATGGTGAAAAAGGAATTTTACAACTGCTAGCAAAAGTGGCTAAGCAATGAGCCTACATGTTCTGATCTCTGGGAATGACAGCAAAATTACCTTCTAACAATTCTTCAAGGAGTTCCAATATTGTTTCTCTGTATCTTGCAAGTCTAGTGTTATGAACTGAATATTCAGCGTTTATTTTTTTTATAACTAGTTCAGAATCACCCAAAACCATTATTCTTTTTCCTCCCTTTTTTCTTATAATTTGCAGGCCTAAGATTAAAGCTTCATATTCAGCCATATAATTGGTGCATTTGAAGTTTAATCTAAAAGCATGCCCTTCAGAATGACCTGTTTCAACATTTGTGATCCAAACACCATCTCCTACTCCAAATTTATTAACAGATCCATCAAAATATAGATGCCACAAAGCTTCATTACCAATATAATCATCCATGATTTTAAGTTTTTTATCAGTGAGTTCAGTTGGATTTTCACTTTGATCAGAGTTACTAAGGATAAAAGAATCAAGATCTGTGGGGTGGAATAAATTGGATAATTTGTAGGTCTGTCTGCACCACTGATCATGTACTTCATCAATGTTTCTCTATAAATCTTCTTAGGTTGCCCAAATACAGAGATAGTAGCATAACTCATGTCCAGTTGTAGAGATCCCTACAACTTTGCTCCCCATGAGCGAGAAAGAAGCATGCCATATTTTGGCAGGATATCAGCTACTACAACGTCCATGATCATACTCTTACCAGGATATTGGACTAGGTTAACACATAGGTCTTTAATCAAACCAATACATTGTACTTTGGCTGAATCAAATGAGAACAGGTCCTTATACGGTCTCGTTATGTCTAGATTAAGAGTTTCCATTATAGCTTTAGGCATTAAATTGTGGGAAGCTCCAATATCTAGCATAGCGTTATGTAATATTTGGTCATGTATGGTAAGACTTAAATAGAATGGGGGTACCAACCCATCTGAATGCTTGCCATCAACATTTGGACCAAAAATTAGTTCAGGCCTATCTTCATTCATGTTACTTGTATCTTCATTCTCATTGACATTCAACATATCAGAAATCATTGATCTATATAAATCATTTTTAGCTAGTTCTGTTAAAGGAACGACTATTTTCAATTTGGATATTTCAGACTGCATATTAAATGTTGATTGAGATCTAATGGTTTGAATCATTTCTTCCTTGGGAACTACTGTTTGTGCAGATTTTTCTTGGGTTTCTACTATTTTTCCTTTGTTCTGCACTTTTCTCTTGTCTTCTGTCTGATTTTCTTGGTTCCTGCTATCTTTAATCATTTCTTCAAGAATGTTTTGGGGATTAACAGGAGTTTTATCAGATTTAGGATTCTCAACAGAAGGTTTAGGATTTGATATTTTAAAACTAGTAGGATTCTTTCTTGGCTCAATGATTGTTGTTGAATTGGTGACTTTGGAAGAATTATCTTTGGAAACATCTTTGGAAGATTGTGCCACCTCGTCAGTAATATCTACAATTTTTGGGCCTTGCTGTTTTTTAGGACTGGTTGGATTCGAACTCTGTTTGTTATCTTTGGGAAGGATTTGCAAGACTTTTGATTTAGAAGTATCATACTTACTTTTGTTTTGTTCCTTTTTCTTTGGAGAATTACTCTTTATAGCAGGATCAATGTTTTTCTTGCTCCTAAGGTTGTATTGACTATGAATCTCATTTATTGAAAAATCATAACCTTGTTTGTAATCATAGGATTCTCCAGATCCTACTTTGAGCTGTTGAAGTTCAAAGAGTTCCTAGTCCTCCTGGGTGAGGAAAATGGTATTGTTCTCATCGAGCCCATAACAATGTTTATGTCTTCCTCCTCATCAACACTGTTTTGTGAACTTTCTGCAAAGTTTTATTGAAATGGGGTTCTTATATTCTGATCAGGGGAAGGCTCCTTGCCTTTCCCAGGGTTGGTATTTTTTATATAGTTTGGGTTCCAGATCTGGGATTGATTTTCCCATTGTGGTTTCTTTTCAATTTGATCCAATCTGTCAGCTACTTTTTCTAGTGCTTTAGTAATGAAATCAAATTTACTATCCAAGTGAGATGCTTCCTCTTTAATAGTAACCCTTCTTTCATTTCTCATTTTGGCCTTCTTTGCTAGTATATTGACTTTTACACCTATAACATCTTTTTGCATTTTCTCTAACGTGTCTGCAACCCTTTCTCTAATTTGGTAAGCCATGTCTACGTCAAAACAATCAGGGAATTTCAGTAGCATGGAATATGGGGTAGGTTTGAGGTATACAAGAATGGCATTGTATATGCTGTTATAACTTGTGCAGAAATCTTGGACAGTTTCATTTGGGGCTCTTTTGACAGCATCAAATTCAGATAATATTTGCATAGGGTTCTTTTTTTCTCCCATTTATTGAGGAAGGCTCTGTGGAATGCAGTTATGTCTGCTATGCTACCAGGTGCTAAAGCTTTAAGCCAAGTTTTCACCTCTCCAATTAAGCTCTTAGCAAATAGTCTCATTTGGACATCAAACTCATTTATCTCATAGACTTCCCAGAAATCACTCATTCTAGTAATGTGCTGTTGTGCAGTAATCTGTGAAAGATTATAAAATAGTGGAATATATTTTCGATAGTTCTGGGGCATGTCATGGAGATTCTGAGGTAAGACCAAGGGAGCGTATTGGGCTACCATGGCTTGAATTTTAGCTTAGCTGGGAGGTACTGTTGTGGTAGGAGGGATAGTACTGGTTACTGCAATGGATGAACTTGAAGAGCTGGGTAATGGGGAAGAAACAGAAGTAGTATGGCTAATGGTAGTTGTAATGGGTTGGGTAAATTATGGATATACTACTTTGGGCTACAAGGACAGCTCGGGGATGAAAGGATCGGTTGATGAACTAGCAGTGGATTGCGGATATGATGAGTATATGATTCGTTGGGGCAGAGGCAACTCAGGAATTATGGGCTCTTGAGGTAAACTGACAACAGAATCAATAAATGATGTGGCAGCATACATAGTTGAATATGATGCCGGAAATATTGTAGTGTATAGTTCAGAGACTGGGGGTTTAAATTTAGACAAAAATTTAGCTAACTTAATATCTTCTTCAATGTATTTGATTTTTGTAACACTTACCCTTTTAACTGGACTTTTACTTTCAGTTTAATCTGATTTAGTAGGAACATAAATAATTTTATGTTTTTCACTTACATAAGAAGAAAAAATTTGATCTAAAACAATTTCTTTTAAATCCGATTCAGATTTTGTTCTAAAAAAAGATTTCTCAAACTTAAAGTCAAAATCAATGTCTTATAAGCTTACCAATTCTTTGGGTAAAGAATCAGCTCTTGTCAGGGATATTTCAGTTTTAGAACTGTTACTTTGCTTTTTCTTCTTTTTTCCTATCTGGTCAAGATTATCTACTATATTTGGAGGATTAGGATCAGGGTTGTTTCTATTGTAGTAGATTTTCTTGGGAGCCAGATTTTTTATTGGGTAAAATACCCACAACCTTTAAAATCAATCTTAAAGTAAAAAAGATATAATTAAAGATATTTCTTCAAGACTAAACTTAAAACTAGAGAGTGGTTAGTTCCCCAGTATGGTTGCCAGTATGTTATCACCCTAGTAATTCTCAAGTTGTGGGATGGGGATTTTTGTAGTTAAGAACACCGGGGGTAACCAAGACCCGCTTTGGGAATTCAAGATCTAGCCTTCTTGAACTCCAGAGAGGGATCTCTCTGTATGATTTAGCTTTGTTTTAGTAACAGATATTAGGCTAGCTATGATTGTGTATTTGGGTTTGATTTTAAAATATTGGTGGGAATAAAGAGATTTCAAGGTAAACCAGAAGGATCTACCAGAATATTGGGCAATGGAGTCAACTCTCTAGGCAAACAAAACAAAGAAATAAGGCTCAGAGATGCAAATGTGCTAAGGGAAAGATAGGTGACCTTCTAAGGCTATGTATAGGCTTGATTTGATGGAGTGGATGGAATCTGAGAAAAAGGGCACTTAAGAATCCTTAAGCTACAGATAAGAAGATAGAAGAAGGGGATCTAAATGGGACCTAGAGCAATTAAGAATTCTATGGTCCGGTTATCAAGTAGAAAACATTAAAATGCCAACAAGTTTCGAAACATGGAGCTTATTATCACTAATCCTATTTAATTTCTCCTTAGTTGATCATTACATAATAGAAACATAATATATGAATGAATGTAAACTTTTCAAAGGAAAACAATGAAAACAGGAAAAAGATGAGACTTATCCTATCACCACGAGAATCTTTAGCTATGATGTCTCTGATCTCTTTCTAGTTCGTTGCTTTCGCTAATTGACTCACCAACTTCAATATAACTAGCAAATAAGACTATAGTTGTCTTGAGAAATTTATTCACCCTGAATAGTTCGAATTGTGAAGTATTTATACAAAAAATTGTTTACAAAATATCTCAGGAATTGAGATAATGTTTTAATAAAAAATAGGAAATAAAACTTAATAAGAGGGACAGCTGCAAAACAGTTTGCAAGTTGTTACCTTTTTACAAGCAAAAATAGAACTGATTATTCTAATTTGAACTAATTGTTGTTGTGCTGTGTGTACTATTGTCATTAGGTGCATCTTATCGTGGAAAGTGGTTGAAGAACTTTCCTTTCCTCTAACTTTCAACACTAATACTCTTTATTCATCTGATTTGAGCTGTTTTGTTGTGGTAATTAAAAATTAACCAACAGTAACTTTATTTTCACTGATACTCTTTCACCTACTGACACACTTTAACCCTGTATTTTTTACCATTTAAGGTAACAGTAAAAAATGAATTTCCAAGTGATTTTTCTTTTTTTTTATCCATTAAATTCACAGCATATCTGTGAATTCTTTCCACTTTTCTGCAAAGGGGATCTTCATAGTCTTCAATTTTCTGTAACTTTCATCTGCCTCTGTATACTTGGCAAAGTTAGGCTTGATAGTGAACATATGCCTAATCTCATTATCTAAAAAGAACATATTTTCAAAATACTGAAGAAGTATTTTGCCTGTTGGTGATCCTTGAGGCAGTGGTTGTCTGGCTTGCTCTTTTGCATGATTTCTGATTTTTAGATCATAATCTTTCTGAGGCATTAAATTTTCATTCAATGCGTGAATATCAGGCAAACTTGCTTATGACAATGTTTTGTATTTGGCTAAAAATCTTGAGATGGGCACATTCATGTCTTTACACCGGTCCTCTAGATTACTCATTATGTTTCTTTTGTTCAAGACCTTTTTGATTTGAAGAATGGTTTCTATTCTATCAACAATTTTCAATCCTTCCAACTCTTCCCTGTTTTTACTGTTTCAAAAAGCTATGAGTTGGATTGCTTGGGCTGGTTTATTGTCAATTTCCCTCTTGATCTTGTCAATCTCTACGCTAGAAACTTGAAGTAACTCCCTCTGTTCATAAATTATCCGAATTGAAGGCCATTGAGAATGAATGCCTTCAATAATTTTGGTCCATAAATGATTTTTTATATAGGCCACTTGATCTGTAAGATTTACTTGTGCTTGCATAATATTTACCTGTTCTTGTAGTTGATCGACCCTTTGCTCATGTCCTTTAGAAGTAATCAAGGCATCATTTTTGGAACTTTCTAAATTTTTAATAATGCCTTTCAAACTAAGAATCTCTTTATCTTTAATAGATATGTCCTCCATGGCTTTGATTACGGCTGCTTGGTCTTGTAGTGTGCTCATCTGTGAGGATGAAGAAGAAGAGGCAGATATTTCCTGAGAAGTAATTGGCACTGTAGTTGCCAGTACTCCTTTCGGTGCCAAGTGTTCTGCCAAAGTAGATGGTATAGCAGTGCTTACAGTGGGTATCACTGTAGGAATGACCATTGGTTGTGCTTTTCTTAGTTCTTCATTCTCATTCATTAGAGCTTCTGTTTGACTTTCCATTGTTTTTATCTGATCTGTCATTTGATGTACAAACTGCTTTAATTCATCATTCTCTGTTTTTTGCTGTAGAATTTATTTTTCTTGAGAGTTTTCACTCTGAGGAAACTTCAACTGTTTTCTAAGAGCAACTATATCCTCATTTTTCTGTTTAATTAAGACTTTTTCCCCTTCAATGTTGGCTGGGTCACCCCCTGCTTCAATCACTATATATTCTAGTGCTTTTATTCTTAAATTATTAGCATACAGTGAGGCTTTGTCCAAATTCATTTGATTTTGGAGGTTGAGCACTGTTTTCTCAAGCCTAATTGATTTCATAGTTTTACTGACAATTTTGGAATATAGAATTTCAGTATTGCTCCTATAAAATTCAATTTGATCTAATTCATGAATGGCATTAGAATCCACTTCAAAATCTGTTTTGAAATAATATTCCACTGACTTTGTCTAAGCCACTGTAGGCTTCAAGAATGACATTACCAATTTATTGGATGAATAATCAAATGCTGAAAGAAGCCTGTCTTTGTTTCCAGGCTTTTTCTTAAGAAATCTAGAATAAGCTTGATTCTTGATCTCTTCATTCTTCTCTTTAATCTGTCTAAATCTGATCTGAATCTCTGACTCTGTATTGTCAGTTTCCTGAGAAGGAGGCAAATCGATAGTAGCCTGGTTTTCCTTCATGACTGTATCTTTTTGTTGTGTTCCAATTTTTACATTTTGAAGTTCTTTTAATGTTTCAGTGACTATTCTTGTAGCTTCATCATCTGTTTCATTATTTCCAATATTTACAGTCTTATCCTTGTCTTCTTCTGTTATCTTAATTCTCTTACTATAAGGAATTCTGAATTTTTTGTCCTCAATAGTCTCAACTATGAAACTATCTCCTTCTCTGTCTCTTTTATGTACATTATCAGTATATTTGTTTGTAGAAGCGACCTGTGTCTATTCAATCTATTTGCCTTTGCCACTGTCTGCCTGTATTACCTGTACTTCCTGTGAATCATCATCAGATAGGGTGTTTGGCTCCCATTCAATTTTATTTACATATCTTTCAATATGGGGCTTAGGATCATGCAAGTAAATAGGCAACTTGCATTTTACCCTTATTGTACTCAAAATACCTTGTGGGTCATAATTCCATGTAAAACTACATGGGAACTTATACTCTTTAAGTTTGACATTTATCTCGTTGGCAGCTTCTCTGTTATTCACAATGAATGGAACAATTTGATTTTTCAGCTTAAATTGGGTCTTTTTCCTGGAAGCTATATGTTGGGTCGTCAATACGATCACTTTTTAACACTTATTTCATCCATTTTTACTCTTCTTTATCATATCATTTATTATAATTTATTATATAAATCCATTTTCTAGTGATTTATGCTCTTATGGATGAATATTATTTCTTCTCCTTTATTTTTAATAAATTGATGATTATTATGCATAATTTTATCAATGATGGTTTATTAATATATTTTGTAATATCACTCACCATTTTAGCCTCCAAGATATTTTCCAGATTGAAGATTTGATCTCCAAATCATCATCAAATATTCCAACTCAGAAATTCGCTAGAATAAGAAGTGACAATTTTACGGTTGAGATTCTGGGCAAATGAAGAAGAATCTGGAAAATCCGGAACATGGGTTTTGTCCAGAATGGGCCCGATTAACTTTTTTAAAGAATGGTTTGCCAAAATTCGGCCTGTATTGAGAGAAACATAGGGTTATTCGAGCACGATTTTCTCAGATTTGTTGTTGCGGCCGTCCTCCAAATCTTAGCTGCAAAGCCAAATTCGCCTTGCTTTTGTTGAAAGATTGTTGGAAATGTATTTTCTCGTTTCTTTACAAGCATTTGTTACTTTTTTATTTGTTATTCTATACTACATCTTCACAACATTTCTCTTGGATGAATTTCAGCCTCAGACAGAGTACACTCTTGAAATAAAAAGTCGCTCCTGGATTGATAATTAATGTGAGATAAATAGGTGTTAAAAAGATACATTTTTATGCCTCGACATTTTAGTGCCGTTGCCGGGGAGAGTGTATGCTATTTAGAAGAAGTGATGCACATTTGAAATTTTTTCTGCTAGCGAAGAATTGGGTTTTAAAGATGGAAGGTAAGAACCTGCGCTTCGAGCAAGGAACATACTTGCTCACTGTCCGCTTCACAGCAGAATTGGTTAAAAAAAAATTCTTTAGGTAGGAATGAAGGCTTATTGTTTTAAATGACTAGAAAATTTAGACAAGACAAAATTCCTCCCAAATCTTAAAAACCTAAGGGGCTGGTGACCCTTGGGAGAAGGACCTTTATTAACGAAATTCTTAAGAAAACTGAATCTCAGCCATCAATAGGACCAGCCATCAGTAGGACCTAGGAAAGTTATTTCTAGACAACCTACTAGTTCCCTTCGGGCCACAGAGTCACCATCTATAGCCTTTGCCGAGGTACATATCCAAACAGAAGAGACTGAGCAAGATTCCCAAGAAATTGGGAATTCTTGTCCAATTTTTTTACAAGAAGGGAAGTTGGCCTCTCATACCCTACTATTTATCAACATGTATTTTTGGAGGCCTTATTTTGGAAATGGATCCACTAGAAATACTATTATATATAAGCATATTCGATTTTCAAAGAAGAGTAGATTAGTGGAGAAAATAAAATAAATAAGGAAATAAACACATTTTTTTTATTTTTTTATTTTTGTAAAAATAGTTGTTTTTGTTGCAACACGCTGTGGAAGTCAACATTGATAATAAATATTCTAAATTATTTGTGTATGTAGATGAATTATATTACAAATAATAATTCTACAAACACTTATATTCATTTTTATCATCAATATGG
This sequence comes from Pinus albicaulis, assembly GCA_034641835.2. Lineage (NCBI taxonomy): Eukaryota > Viridiplantae > Streptophyta > Pinopsida > Pinales > Pinaceae > Pinus > Pinus albicaulis. The sequence goes on from CM076582.1 coordinate 294,576,833, forward strand.
AAAAATTGCTTGAATATCATTTTTTTGGCTTGCGAACTTGATGAAAATCCTGAAAACAAAGTTGGGACAGTCATGTTTTGGAGAACCAAAATTTAATATTTTTAAAACCTGTTTCTATCCCAAGTATCCCTTGATGTCTAATTTCCAACAAAATTTGAATCACTCAATTTGGATTTGAAACGAGAAAGTTAGAACCAAAACATTGACAAGGTGTCTAGTAGGCAGCTCAACAACAGAGTTGGGACAGTCAGTTTTTGGAGGCCTAAATGATTATATTTTTTAAAACCTGTTTCTATGGTAGATTCATATATGAATCTAGTTTACAACACAATTTTAATCACTCAATTTTGATATCTTATGAGGAATTTATGACCAAAATACTAACTGCCTATCATAAATCAGCACTCTTGAAACTTTGTTTTCTCGGCTATTCCCTAGCATATTTAACCCATCAATTCTTCTTGTATTCAAAACCTGTTTCTATTGAAGATCAATAAATGAATATGCTTTAAGATCCAATTTGAATCAGTTCAATCCGCCATTAAACGAATAATTTATGCCTAAAATACCAATTGTTGGTCTGAGCTAGAAAATCGAAAATGACTCTATTATGCAGGTTGTTCTAAGAAAGTTTAACATACCATTACATGGAATTTTTAAAACCTGTTTCTGTTGGAGATAAACCTTTGAATTATCTCTCATTTGACTTTGGAATCACTCAAATCGAACAAAAAACAAAGAATTTATGATTGAAACACCGCAGGTTAGCATGATTGGCCACTGCTCTCCAGCATGTAATAAATTAATTTTATTTTTCCATGGATTTGTTCTACAAACTAACTACTTGCTAGTTTTTTGCATAATTATTAGACTAAGAGAGCCTTTACACCTCTCTTTCTCCATGATTTAATGTTTTATTGCAGGTAGACTCTCGTTTTTTTGCAGGTCTTAGAAAAATAAAGAAGGTCAATTTATGGACGAGTGATTCTTGAAAGAAATTTTAGTAAAACAAAGGCATTTCATCCAGTTCATTACCTAACAGATTCATAATAAGAATAAATGAAGAATTGGTTCCCATTTGAAGATTCATGTCACTGTTGCCAAACATTTTTCAAAAGATCATTTTTTTTCTATTAATAGATTTGATATTCTCTTAGAAATAACATCATAGCTGTTGTAATTTAATAAAAGTGTTGTTTCTTTTCTGATTTCTTTTATGTTTTTGTGTTTCAGGGGTCAATATCTTCAAATTATAATTTCTGCTCCAGTGGAAATTGAACAATAAAGATCCCACCATGCAAGTTTCAATTGCAGAAGGCAATTTTTCAGTAGCACTAATTCTGTAAAAAATTACTTTTTCTTGAAACCTGTACATAAACTTTTCTTTATATTTAATTGGATTTTCTTGGCAATGGATTGCATATTAGCTTTGTTCTTTCCTCTGTTTTTTTTTCCTTTTTGCGTGTTTATATTTGTTTGTTGTTCCTCTTAAGGGACAGTTATTGTTCCTCTTAAGGAACAGCAGCTGTTTCTCTTAAGAAGTAGTGCGTTTATGTGTTTATTTTTGTTGTTCCTTCCAAAAGGAACAACATTTTTGCTAATTAGTTTTGTTGTTCTTTTTAAAAAGAACAACATTTTGTTTGCATGATTTCGATGTTCCCTTCAAAAGGAACAACACCTCTTGTTTTTGATGTTCCTTTCAAAAGGAACAACACCACTCGTTTTTATTGTTCCTTTCAAAAGGAACAACAGTTTTGCTGTTCCCTTCAAAACGAATAGCACCGACTGTTCTTGTTGTTTCTTTCCAAAGGAACAACATTTTCGCAGATTATTCTTGTTGTTCCTTTCCAAAGGAACAACATTTTCGCAGATTGTTTTTGTTGTTCCTTTCCAAAGGAACAACACCTTTTGAGTGCATTTTTCTTGTTTTTTAAACAACATTTCTAGAATTTTTTTTGAATTTTTCATGACTTTTTGAAAGACAAACATACAATTTATGGAAGGATACACAAATTAGAGCTTACTGTAATAAGAAAATCAAAATAAATCGTCATTTTTAAAAAAGTTATTTAGTAATGATAAGAAAAAAAGAAAAAAGTGACGTAATCAATAACATGATTTTGTTGTCTTATTACCACTAAATTCATATGATCGATTATATTTATCATGTTGGTTCTTTCCCATATTTTATAAATTTATTTGATTTTTACTTATGGAGTAGGAACAAGAGCATATTCTTTTCTATTGAGCTGTTCAGACTTCTTCCACCATCCCTACTCTTAAGGAGTGCTAAGCCATCATTTATGAATAAATAGGAAAGTGCTATATGAAAAGAAAAATATTTACATATTTCATTAATAATTTTATAATTTGACAAATGGAAGATAGGGGGTCTCATCAAGAGCTAGCCTACCATGTTCATAAGGAAGCAAGTGAAGTGGAATTCTCATCATGGCCACCAAACCAGGAATATGGTCCAATGGAAAATTGAAAAAATTAAAGAAGTCCTTGGAACAGGAGGTCTCATCACGGGCCGTCCTGCCCACTTTTCACTTCTTCCCAGTGAATGGCATTGTGATTTATCTGGTCACCAAGCCAGCACAATGGCCTCTGTTATGACAATTTGCAATCACTTCCTCAGCATAAATAAAGGAAAATGGTTCCAAGGGTGAGAGAGCAACTCTGTCAAGTTTATGGACACTTGTGGGCAACAGAGCTCTGCTGATGGTATTGGAGTCACATTTATACACATCAATAGTAATATTAAACTCTTTTTCCTATATCTCTATTTAAATATCAGATGAAATTATGAATCCTTAACCTTTGATTTCGAACCTATTATACATGAAAATCATCATAAATCGATCACATTTAAGTAAATAATAAATGCATTTGTACTTATGTTTATTTTAAGCTACCCCTTCTCCTTATCCTTGAATCATTACAAAACGCTTCTATATCTGTTTACGATTTATCACATGCATGGATTTCAGTAATGCGATAATTTGCTGATCATATCATAAGTATGTATGTCTTTCCATGCTGTACAATTGCTATGCAATACGCTGCTCTTCTATTTTGCTGATTTGCCACAATCTTGATACTGCATTTTTACAGAATTTTTTTTCTGCTTGAACTTTTTTGCATGCATCTTATTTGTTGCCATTCCAAACTGAAACTGCGGATTCAAGAAAATTGCATACAGAATTGTGATTTGTTTATAGGAGAACAACAAGTATGGGGGGAAATTCTATTCACAGCACGACCACACTATTGCAATTAACAGCGAAGGCTCGTGAACGCGCACAATTCTTCAAACATGATGTGTTTGCATGGTTTCCACCTTTTGCATCACTTTCAGTATCTGCTCAGCCTACATCAGCTTCAACAAAGGCCAGTCCCTACATGTCATTCCAAATTTTTCGGAGGTAACACTTGAGGTAAAATAGCATAATTTTCTGATTTATTATGAATTTAGGAGAATTTCATGAAAATCCATTGAGCATTATTTATCATCATTCATTCCACATCTTTACCACTTCCCATTTTTTTAGACACGTCTCATCTTTCAGTTTGGGAGAGTGTTGATTTCCTTCATTTCTTTCTTATGACCATGTCAGTAATCTTCTTTGATATTCTTATTCATTCTCAACACCTCCCTTATTCCATGTTGTTTTATAACAAGTATAGATTTCAACAGATTGTAGCAACCACCTCTCTTTGTTTTCTAGCATCGCATGAGGACATGCTATTTCTTCAGTTTTTTGGGGGGGGGAGGGAATTGCTACACATGATGGATATTTTCCACTTTCTTTTTCATTTAAGGCATACAATTTCATTTGTATATAGTGCAGAAATTTTTTTGCATACATCTTTAAAACTATCAACTGAATTTTTGTCATTTCTGGATAACAAAGAGGTATCATTAAAATACACAAACCCAGATAATTTCACGCTAAATTAGTTCATAAAATTTTGAAAACTATGCACTATCACCTACAACCATTTTTTTATATATCTCATGATTCGTGCATCCAAACGATCTGATTTTTGAAGAAATGGTTAATGAAGTTTGCTGTTACTTATGTCACATTTTCTGCATTTTCATATGCATATAGTTGAACATCAACTGTAAAAATTGTTATGCCTCTATTGCTAAACTTTAATATTCATTATTTGAGGAAACATTCATTTGTTCCATCTATTTCATGAGTTAGGATGAACAATTTTCTTTGCCTAGTTAACACATGGGTTTTGTCTTTGGGTTGCATGAGAACATGCAATATATTCAGTTCTGGGTTGCATGAGGACATGCAATATATTCAGTTTGAGGGTGTGTTGGGTCGTGAATATGACCACTTTTTAACACTTATTTCATCCATTTTTACTCTTCTTTATCATATCATTTATTATAATTTATTATAAAAAACCATTTTATAATGATTTATGCTCTTATGGATAAATATTATTTCTTCTTTATTTTTAATAAATTGATGATTATTATGCATAATTTTATCAATGATGGTTTATTAATATATTTTGTAATATCACTCACCATTTTAGCCTCCAATATATTTTCCAGATTGAAGATTTGATCTCCAAATCATCATCAAATATTCCAACTCAGAAATTTTCTGGAATAAGAAGTGACAATTTTGCGGTTGAGATTCTGGGCAAATGAAGAAGAATCTGGAAAATCCGGAACATGGGTTTTGTCCAGAATGGGCCCAATTAACTTTTTAATGAACGGTTTGCCCAAATTCGGCCTGAATTGAGAGAAACACAGGGTTCTTTGAGCACGATTTTCTCAGATTTGTTGTTGCGGCCGTCCTCCAAATCTCAGCTGCAAAGCCAAATTCACCTTGATTTTGTTGAAAGATTGTTGGAAATGTATTTTCTGGTTGATCAAGTTGTTGGGAACAATCCAATATTGTTATGGGAGATCATATTTGCTATTTAATTTCTCTTCCTTCTGATTATAAAAGAGGATGGAGAACAATGGATGATTATTGAATTCCCTTTGTAACACTATAATTCCTTGACTCTTGTGAGCAAAGAACAACTGATGTAAAATCTATTCATGTTTTATTAATACAAAGAGGTTTTCTCGTTCCATTTCTCAAGTTCTACAGTAGCCCAGCGGCGCTTTCACCAGCGGTTGAGGGCCTAACCCTGGTGGAGCGACCCGTTGTTTGTATTTCTATTCTTTTATTTCTGTTGTCTGAAGTGTGTTTAATGTTTGTTTCAATTACAGAACTGGTTTACTGTTGTTAGATCAAATACAGAGTCATTTCTCTTTCATCTTTTACAAGAATTACATCTGTCGTTCGATTATCTTGTTATTATCATAAAGCTTTGTTGTTCTGTATCTGATTTAAGTTGCTATTCCATTAGTTTATAATTTGCTATAATTGGTTGTTGCGTAGTGAGTGGCTATCGACAGAATTAAAGCATGGAAATATAATTGCTTGAGTATGTTAGAATTGTAATTGTTGTTCATTTCATGTTGTTGTTCTATTTCTGTTCATTGTTTATTCATAGTCTTCGATTAGCAAACAGATGAGTTATGGTTACATGCTGCTGTTCCTTTCCAAATTTTGTTTCTTTTAAGTTACATTCATTGAATTTGCTTTCGTTTCGATTGCTTCAAGATCCCCAACTGTAGAGGATAGAGGTTATTGCTTCCAGGTCCCCAGATTGGTTATCTTGCATCGATTTCTAAAGAAAAGAGTTACTGCTACTGCATCCCTGATCGATGTTTTGCAATATTGATGTAGTTTAATCTTTCCATTCATGTCACTGTAATTAGGTTTCTTTACAAGCATTTATTACTTTTGTATTTGTTATTCTATACTACATCTTCACAGCATTGCTCTTGGATGAATTGCAGCCTCAGACAAAGTACACTCTTGAAATAAAAAGTCGCTCCCAGATTGATAATTAATGTGAGATAAATAGGTGTTAAAAAGATACCTTTTTATTCCTCGACACTATAAAGTTGATTTCATCTACATTCAATAGTTGTCTTAGATATTCTAAACCAAATATTCTTGTAGTAACAAATCTGGGTAACTTATATGGGGCCAAGGATGAACCATACACTCTGATTTCTGTATGATTTTTATATAAATACCAATCTCCAGTTTTGTAGCTCTCTGATAACTACAGAATTCTTCTTGTCTCATCATTGATCCTAAGGATCTCCTATTTTTCCAAGAGATACATAGCAGGGGCTATAAATGAGTCATTGAAATCTGTAAAACTATACTCTCTGTTCCATTTCCTTAGAATAGATGACCAAAATACTACTGACAGAACTTTTCCTTCTGCATCCACTTTTTAACATTCAATTGGAAACTTATCTATTTGATAATATAGGAAGAGGTGGAGTAGATAAGAGGAGTATCTGAAAACTCCTTCTTCTGATAATCTGGATAACTGATAATGCATACTTTCAGCAATAAATCTAGCAAAATTGAACTGAATGGATAGTGATTGACCAGGGCTTAGAGTTGAAAAAAAACCTAGGATAGCCACATCAGTGAATTCATCGCTGGTGTATCCTAGTATGAAGGAGAGCATTGAGACAATCTATCTAGTTTCATCTGGGAAATCATCGGTGTCGAAAGGAGGATTTAACTTAGGAATATCAACTTGATTTGGACAAAAATTCTGGTATATTTTGAATCTAGTATTGAAATCCAAGTCAAGATATAGTTGGGTTAAATCTTCTATTGATAGGGAAGTAGAATTGGGGTCATGATTCATTTGCAGCATGGAATTTATCGACTCTTCAGTGATGTAAAACAGGATCTCTTTTTCTTTGTTTACAATACATCTTTGTTCTGGCATATAATAGGCTTGGCATAATCTGATAAAGTCAGGAACATAATGAGTGAGAGGGACAATATATCTAGGCAGATTGGATTCCCAAATTGGAATATCTTTGTCACCCTTTTCCACTGATTTTCCTTAGCACCAATTATAGACATCAAGCAAGTTAAACTCTACATTAGGGTCCAGTATTCTATAGTCCAGATCAACTAAAGGGCTGTTCTCTAGAGAAATGACTTGAGGCTGGACTGGTCTGACCACTTCTGTAGAATCAGCTGTGAGTGGAGGAGTTGGTTTGTCGATTTTGAAGGACTTAGGTTGAGGAATCTTTGCAGAAGACTTCTTTTGAGATTTTGGGCCTCCATTCTTAGGGTTTACCTATTTCTTGGTCATTTTTAATATCAATGAAGCAAGCTTAAACGGTTTGCTAAGTTCCTTTACGAGAAACAGGGGTTTCTTGGCAAATTTCTACTGAAAATGGGGTTTTTGAGCAGGGTTTTTAGGAAATGCAAGGAATTTAAAGCTCAGAATGTATATTAAGATCGATTCAACAACAAAACAGACCAGGTTGTGGGAAAAACTGCAAGAAAGGGAAATTAGGGATTCCAGGGAAATTTTGACAGAGTTTCCCATGTAAAATGAACACTTTTTTGCAGCAACTTTGGTAATTATTTGAAATCGACAGGAATTTTGAAATATCAGAGGGAAAGTTCGAAGAAAAGTACTTGGAGAACCAGAAGAATTCGGTTGAAGATGTTGCAGAGGTGCTCAGTCTTCAATTTTTTGAAAATGGCTTCACATAGGACAATGTAGCACTTTGTAATGGAAATTCAAGGCAATGGGCGTCAAAAAATGGTACTGGTAGGTTGAAAATGGCTCTGCAAAGTTTCTCAGGGTTCAAATGGCGCAATTTCGAAGAAAAAAGGTTTATCAAAGTTTTCACAGGTTTTAAAGGGAAATAGTGAAAATTTGAATGAAAACTTTATATTTTAATGTACTAACTGATGGTGAAAACCATGGTTAAATTGCATTAAACTGTGGTTAAGCGGGTGAGGTTTAGGGAATACCGCTAGTGGTATTCGCGTAGGTGAAGGGCGGTAAGCGGAATTGAGCTTTTCGAACGTGATGCAACGAGATCGCGACACGTCGGCGGGGTGGTTTGGAAAAACCACCCATTTCGCGCGACTTTGCCAAAACATTAGACGTTTATGTTTGGAGCGCGAAACTGGATGATCGCCGTCAGATCGGGCACATATGAGCGAACAGTCTAGATTAAAAGAAAAGGTGCAGGGATGGAGGAATGGTAAAGGGTCTGGGGATAGATTATCAGATTAACTCTCAATCGTTGGATCAAAGGGTAAATAGGGATCAGACGGATAAAATGCAACGCGATGGGATGTGAAAGGATATGGGGATAAAAATATCGCTTCGGTTGAGAACCATCGGATTAAAAGGGTTGGAATGATCTGAGGGCTGAAATTAACTCCGATAATGTGAATGAATTTGGGGAAGTTTATGTACAAAACAGACTTTATTCAATGAAAAAAGTGGTCAGGGAGGGGTATTTAGGACTTTAACCAAGGTTAGGGACTGGGGTAATGAAAATATATTGTGGGGAAGTTAACCGAGGTTAAGGTTGAAGTTTTAACCTTAGGTTAAAGGAGTCGGGGGGGGGGGAGAATATACAAGGAGAGGGGTTTATTTTTGTTGAAGTTTAGTTTAAATGAAACTTCGGGGAATTTTTTTTAAAACACATATAAACATGTTTTAAAGGTTTTTTCATATATTTGTATTATATGGTTAATTAAACCAAAGTGATTTAATTACCATAGGGGCAGGATACTTTAATAAGGATAATTTTAGCCAAAGGGGGTGTTTTTTGGGTATTTTATTTAAACTCGTGGGGAATAAATAACTTTGGCTAAAGTTAAAATATATGGGTTTTTGGGTTTATTATATAAAAAGGAGTTATATATAATAGGAGGTGGTCAATTGTAGGGATTTAATACGTAAGTTAGAGTTAATATGACAAGGGGACAATGTATTTTCAAAAACACATTAATATAACTAAGAAAGTGAATATTAAAAATCAAATTTGCATTATAATAACTTCATCACTTAGACTTAGGATAAAATGTGATTTTAAGGGCTTTATGCTTTGAAATGATGTGGGAAGTTAATCATATGAGAATTAGAGTATCTTTAAGTAAAAATGAAGTTTTACTTAATATTTTTCAGGGGAAATGAGTGCATGAATGGTAAATGATGTGATTAAGGGATTAATATAGACATTTCACACTTTCAACTGATCAGTCATAGAGCCTTGGGTCTGGTCCCAACAAAAGTCAAGGAAATGCCTTGAGCCTTTCTGACTGATAGTCTAAAATGTTTCATGAGTATGGGAAGGGGAAGTTAGTTATTTTGCAGCCCATGATGAATGATATTTACATTGAGAATTTTCACCTTCTTCTACCTACCCATCTTACCATGCTAACATTTTTTTCTTTGTTTGTAGTAGGTTCATTTAAGCTAGCAACCTTCACAGCATTTATTCTTTCTGAAAGCAAGTAAAACTATCTAATTGTACACTTATTTCATCCATGAATCCAGCTTAAACTGTTGGATTCACTTTATTTCTCTACCTAACTATTGAATTGTTATGATTAAATTGTCTAACAACTCATTATTCTTTATCTACAACAAAGGAAATTGAAATAATGACAAGTTAAGATTGAACTGTTTAACTCATCATGGACCAATGGCATTTATTGACACTCTGCCGTAGTCAAAAAGTGAAAAGTAGTGGCATTTGTGCTTGCTCACTTTCATGTTTTATTCATTTTTTCTTGGGGGTATCTTATTTTTTCTAAGTCCTTTGATTGTTCTTTTAGGAATTTTTACCGTCTTTTTGATTTTTTTGATTTTTTTGATTTTTTTTACAAAATATGTGAATACAACTTGCAGAAGGAAAAGTATGTACAAATTTACAAAATTACCAATAGTCAAGTCAAAATTATGACTCCTATATTATAGGTTGCTAACAATGGGGACTCGATATTATTGGAGAAATTGTTCCACATTCTTCCAAGCAACACAGATACATCCTTACAGCAACGGATTACTTTACAAAGTGGGTAGAAGCAATTCCTTTAAAGGTATCCAATTCTAATGCAATCATTGAATTCATTGATTAATTCATCATTACCAGGTTTGGTGTACCTAATGCCCTTGTTTTTTACAATGCATCTTATTTTTCTGCAAATAGTATAATAGAATTTGCAATAAAAAGAGATTTCAAATTGAAATATTCCGCAAATTATTATCCACAAGGTAATGGTTTAGCTGAATGAAATAATAAAAATCTCATCAAAATCATCAAAAGAACAATTTATCAGAGTCAAAAGAATTGGCATAAGTCTTTAATTTTTGCACTATGGGCTGATTGCATAACTCAGAAGGCTTCAATAGGTACTTCACCTTTAATCTAGTTTATGGAAAAGAAGTTGTAATACTTTCAAACCTAGTACTTCCATCTATAGCCCTAGTTCAATTCATTGAAGAGAATCCTTCATCATATATTCAACTAAGATTTGATCAAATTCTTAAATTAGAAGAAGATAGAGAGAAAGCTAAAAGTGTTCATACCAAACATCAACAACTCATAAAATCTTCTTTTGATTCAAGTTCTACCGGATCCAAAACTTTGCAAATTGGTGATGTTTTTCTGAAATGGGACAAAGCACATGAAGATAAAGGTAAGCATATCAAATTTCAAAAAATGTGGCTTGGACCATTTCATATCATTGAAAATATAGGCTCATCAACATTCATATTGCAAGATTTGACAGGAAAGAGAGAATCTCTTCCTGTGAATGAGCTTATTTTGAAAAAATTATTTTCTTAATAAGACAGCCCCTTCTTACCTATACATATTCCATTATGCAAGTTTGTTTGTTAACAAATAAGGTTGTTAATAGTCTTTAATTGACTTTTTACTATTTGAAAATATCCTTGAGAAAATATTGTAAATACTTATTTATGTAAATAAGAATTTTTAAGGAAATGATTACAGTTTTGGATAGTTAAAATAAAATATTAAACTTTGAAAATCTGTATAAATATTTGCAAAATCTTCCAAAACCTTAAAAATATTGTAAATCATTATAAGTTTGCTAAGCAGAGAAAGGTTATCCATAAAAAGTAAAGACTTTTCCAAATTTTGGCACTCAAAACTCTAAAAAATTGTCATCCATTGACTCTTAAGCAGAAAATCATTCACCCCATCCATTAAGGTTGTGATATTTTTTAGAATGTAATTCTAAGAAATTATCTGTGAAATATTAAGAGATAAGAGGTCTCATCACAAGCCTACTTAGCATGATCATAAGAAGTAATTAAACTGACATTACCACCACTACATACCAAAACAGGGTAATGGCTTATAATCATGAGACAAGGGGTCTCATCACGAGCTAGCTTGTTTAGTTTAGTTACAACTAGTGAGTGGCATTGTTATCAACTAGCTACCAAACCAGAACAATGGCTTTTAAATTAAAAAAGAAAAAGAGAAAACAAAAGATAATATATCTTATGAATTTATCTTTTAAAGAGTCATGCCTTTACATGGATGGGACAATGAATGATTAATGGTTAAAAGGTAACCCTGTCGAGAATATGAACATTTGCAAGCATCAGAGGCACTACCTATGACAATAGAGTAAATCACAGCTAGGAACGGAAAGGTCCCCTACTTTATCTTTATCAACCAATCAAAGCTTGATAAAACCAAAATGTTTTTATTTTTGAGGAATTAAAAATAGATTGTAAGTGATTTTTATTCTTTTTAAAAGTTAGATTTTATTTAAATCTTTAAAAAAATTTACTTACTAAAAGTATAGTGTTCATTTTATTTTTTAGAGTTAACTGTTTCTTCTAGTGAATCACCAATTGTTGTACTATAGAACAACCCTCCCCATTTCTAAATTTTTATATTGAATTTCAATAAGAAATAGGTCCCCTTTTCTTTTTAGATAGGAATAAAACTTTGAGGAAATCCGATTATCATAGAAAAACAATAAAAAGATTCATTATTAAAAACACAAAAAATCATCAATTGCATATCGTTTATCCCAAATGCAAATAAACCAATGTGATATCAAACTATTTCCGATCCAATCAATCATAACACGTATATCACATTGGCACAAAGTCTAAACGTTTTCCTTTCAAAAAATACGATGCGATAAAGTAAATCACAAATCACAAATCGGAGGAGTATTATATTTCTATATCTTCTTTAGAAAGCTCTGATGCGATGAGACTTATCGGTAATCGCATTTCGGATAAGTCATACTCCATCAAGTCTATTTGAGAAACTCTGATGCGATGTAATTTTAATCGCAATCGCGTTTCGGCAAAACAATATCACAATCACTTGCTTTATAAATGTTTCGACGCGATGGACCCCACCACAATCGCGATCACATTTCGGCAAAGTCACATTACAATTCAATTCCTTTGGAAAGATCTAATGCGATAAACCATTGGTTATCACTAATTGCTATTCATACTTCGCACATATCATTCATCGACAAATCACAATCGAAAGTTCCAAAAGGTAAATTATTACATTGAGATTTTGATATTTCCGATCCCTGGTGTATGACCATCATTAATCTGAGATAAAATGAATTATGAAAAGTAATTTAAATATGAATGCGTGAATGTGAATTTCCTTGAAGGCATTCAATTTTAATGCGGAGATAATCAATTTAGAATCATGAAGAAAATCTTCACAAAATTGTTCTTAAATAATTTCCTTTTTACTTAATGATGTCTATTCTGACTCAATTTCATCCCGCTTCTAAGAGAATTTTCTCATTTACAGATCTATAGAACAAAAATTCCGCTTATTCGCAGAACTACTGAGATGATACCAGAAAGATAAAATGTCAAAGAAGCTTAAGAAATCGAGAGCTACTGCCGTCTCAAAGGTTACCATCATGCCAAAGAAAAATCCAATCAAAATAAATCTAATTACAGATACTACGTGCTTGGGTCTCAGAAATATTTCCTGGGAAGAAGTTTATAACTTGCTCGAAGCAAAAAACCCTATTGTTACAGAAGTAAAGGTGATGATTCTAGATGAAGAATCAGATTCAGATAGTCCCCTTAAAGAACTGGCAAACTCTTTTCTCCATAGAATTGCAGCTTGCGCAAATGTATTTCCATACTATGATCTAATACGATGGGTAATAGAAACCACAACCATCACAGACAGAACATTTGTCACTGTTGGAGGAAATAAGTTTGGATCCTTTAGAGCAGAAGACATCAAGGCAATGTATCATCTGCCAGAACCTCAGAACACCTACAACAAAGCCTTCATAGAGGATTTCGCTTCAAGCAATGAAATAGAATCAGACCCTATTAATCAATGGAGACAAGCTCTATACAAACATAAGCATGCGACCTCAGGTATGTATTCTGTAGAGTCTCTCGCACCTCCATATTGTTATGATGCTACCATGATGTGAAGACTTTTTGGGAGTGATAATTCTACAAGGTTTTCTATTCAAATGATATCCCTGATTGAGGTCGTTGTAAGTTTTGTTATTGTGGATTGGTCAGTCATTCTATCTGATAAAATAGCAAATAAAATTCTGGATTATATAAGAAATAAGCATACTAGAACTACACCCCCTTTTCATTTATGTGCTTACATTTTAGATGCCTTATGCTTTAATTCTGAGTTTTGTATTTTAGTATGGAAATGGACTCCTCAGGATCCTACTCCTATACACATCTATCATAAATATTTGTGGAAAGCCCATTTCAAGAACCATGTATACAGAGTTTATCATGGCTACATGTTGCCCATTTATCAAGCTATTTTTAACCAACCCCCTCCTCGGCTCTCAGATAAGACAAAAATTGATTTAACCCTAATAGGAAGTTGGTTCAGGGAAGAAAATTTCACCTATATCAGGTTATTTGGAAGCATTTTTGAACCTCACATCTTGCCCTTATATGTCCTCGATAAACTATTGGCTCAAGAAATAGCTTACCAGTTGACCGAAAAGGGAATGTCCAAAATTTTAAATAATTTAAAAAAATTGATGTGGCCTACATTTCCTTTCCAATGTAGAACTTATACCCTCAATGATTTCAAGCATGTAGAAAAAGAACCCCTTAAGATAAAAGAACTCATGCTTTCAACTTTTCCCAGTAGGAAATATGATCCAAATGAAGTTGCCTTCAACTTCACATCTATGGTGTAAATTGCTAAATTTGAGCATGAAACTGATGATTTTGATGACCTATTTGTCTCGATTGAGAAATTTTTGCAGGTTTATGATTTAGCTAAATCAAAGTTTCAAACAGAGGATATGAATAAGCTTTTACAGTTTAGAAGCAAAAGACTGTTTATAGTTCCCCTCGACCAGTTAAAGACTACTTTACAAGAAGAAGAGTACTGAAACAGAACAAAAGAAAGAGGATATAGGTAGCAAAATTAATGTACAGATAGAGAAAGAATATAAAAGAAACAGGCCTAATGATCAACTTGAAAAAGAGAAGACCAGTGAGAAAGAGGGAGATTCTTCTGAAACCAATATTAATGAATAGTTGTTAAAAAAATATGAACAATTTTCTCAACAGATAGGAGACCAGGGAAATTATCAAATTAATAACATTGACTGTCAAGATATTGAGATCATTCCTGAAGACCTATTTGAAGAAATTGTACTAAAAGCTGAAGACATACCCCCTATAAATGTATTTTACAGCCCAAATCATAGAGTTGTAGTAACAAAAAAAAGAAAGAGAAGGAGTATTGATCAAGGACCACTTGCAACTCCCCAGGTTAAACTAATGAATGTTGTTTGGAAGCACTTTGAAGTAAATCCTTCAGAGGATCTAACCAAACTATCCCAATATGCAGGGGCTTATAGTGCAACCACAATGGATAAAGCTGTTGAATTTACTCAACTGGTAAAACAAAAGGACTTGCAGATAACATTATTAGAATAAAGGACAACAAATGATCAACAAAGGATATCATAGTTAGAGCAGCAGTTCGGAGAAGAAAGACTGAGAATTAATCAACTAGAAGAACAACTGAACATTGAAAAGCAAAATCTTGATCAGCAAGCTTTAAACAAACAACAACAGTTCTCCCAGGAAGTAACAAAATTGCATACATTGCTGCAAAAAGAGAAAGTTGCCAAGGAAGAGAAAAGTATAATATTTCAAGCAAAAATGGATAAATTCAAAGATTATCCTAAACTGGATGAGTTCAAAACATAAGCCCTTGAAGTGAGTAAGTTGTTGTCCCAACAATTGTATGATCTATGCCAGAAAATATAACAAGTTGAACCCCTCTGTGAAATAACATCATCCCTCATTGACGAAACAATCAATACAATATTAGAATTTGAAAGCGTCGACGAGAAGATTTCGAAATTTATCACATGGCAGGAAATAGAACAAGGTAAAATTGAAAATCTTCTTAGAATTGAAGCATCGCATAAAGAAATCCAGTTTGCTAAGTGGGAAACTCAAATGATTAAAGAAGAACATGCTACTTCTAGAGCAAGGAATATAATGGATAATTTGACACAGCTGGTTAATGATAGTCTATATGCATCAAATTTAATCTCATATTTCACTCTAGGAAAGTTGTCGAAGGTCAAAGAAATAAATAAAAGGTGGAAACAAGAATTAATCAGTAAAGATCAAAAGATCGATAAAACACAGGGAATTACATGGGATGCCTTATGGTCACATTTTGTCAAGCCATACAGTTAGCAGATGGCAACCAAATGTCTTTCCAGCGCCATCAATTATATCATCTCGAAACTTTCTGATGCCACATACACCAGTCAACTGCATTCTCGGTTGAATCACCCAACTGAAGTGAAAGATATGCTCAAAATCTACCAGCTTCGCACATTAGATATTATGGAAATCCAATGAACCTGTTTTATTGAAGATCGAAATTCTATTTTCGGATCTCCGATGATATTTTTTAGCAATAATTTTAGTTAATTTGTTTTTTGAATTTCCTATTTAAACCCCTTTCAAGCAATTTAGAAGGGTACCTGAATTTGTAATATTTTGGGCTTGGATAATACATTTTTGTACTCCTTGACTATCTTATTTTTATAGAAGGGTCACATCTTATGATTTTATGGTGAATTATTTTTTAGAGTTGCATTTCTATACCTTGAAGATTGTTCTAAGTTAAAGAGCAGGATCAGAATATCAAATTGCATCAAGAAGATATCAAATGTATTTGTTATTTCTATTGATTATGTTTTATTTTCTTTATGTGATGAAAGATTCTCATTGAAATTTGCTATCGCTTATATATACTTGTTTCTCAAATATTTCTTTATCATATCATTTCTGAAGATATAGGAATATAATCTTTCATAGTGTGTGTAAATGATATAAATTTATGAATGCAATGTGTTGTTATAACTCTGTTTAATTTCTTAAACAGAGTTATCATTATATGATATTGCATCTTTCTTTTAAGTAAATAATACATTTTCATGGTTATTTTTTTAAATGAAATAATCTTTAAGTCGTATTCATATTTAATAACCGGGTTGGTTTTAGATTTATTTGTAAGTCATAAATTAAGTTAGACAAAATAGCTTAATTAGTTAGTTTCATTATCCACTTGCACAAACACCCCATCACCAATCCATTCATTATTAGGAAACTGGTCCTATAATTCTAGTCGAAGCCACCATCCCAAACGGAAAAGGAGCTGTTCTAAGGTCCGGACCAGGTGATTTTCCCCCAATGTTTGAAGCAACGATTTTCGGGACTTCAACAGGCCCCTCATGGTGAGGGAAGTAAGGAGGAAGAAATTGTACGCAACATGGAGGGAATCACCAATAGAATCCCAGACTATGCAAAATTTGATGATGTTCCTCGCGCATACCAGAGGCACACTGCAGGGATGTCGAACTATGTTCACCACTTATTGAGGTAGATCGTGCCTGTAGTGACATGCTACCATGAGCATCATGCCGACTAGACACCTAGGCTTTTATTTCTGCATATGTTTTGAGAGACATGATGTCTCAGTATGTAACCAAAACATACATATTTTTGAACTTATTAATGCACGTGGATGCAAACGCTCGATATATATATATATATATATATATATATATATATATATATATATATATATATATATATATATATATATATATATATATATATATATATATATATATATATATATATATTTCCTGTATGAATCTTATCATGTGATGATGATGTTTTACAAATTATACAAATGTCTATCTAATACAATATTGGCTATTATATCAGTTAACGCATTCATTCATCTAGGAATATGTTGATATGTGATGTAATCTAATTTCCTTTCTAATAAACAAACACGCAAATACAACCTTAAGATTTGAGGATTTATAACATAATAATGCCCATTAAGCTGAAGAACAACAAGGTGAGAGTCTAGGTTAACAATTAATGATTGCACTACATTCAGCGACATTGTTCATGGTTTGTCATAGAAAAATACCTTGAAGGTCTATCAACTCACCATTATGATTATAAAGCACCCAAGCTGCGAAAGACAAATTCCGATTACTACGAGAGGCACCATCTGCGAAACCAACATAAGGAGTGACAGACATCTGCACAATAAGCAACAACACGATAAGCAGGAAAACCGCTCGCAAGGCACACTTAGTCAAAAAATGTACAAACATGAAAAAACACCTATGTAAAAAAGAACATGCACGAGAAACTCATGCATAGTATTTTTTGAGATACAACCCATTTCTGGGATGATCCAGAAGATAACCTTCATATTCAATTAGCTTATAAGCCTTGTTTTGCAAAATGCATTTAACAATATAGGGCCCATGCCACATGGGTTGAAATTTTCCTCCCCAAAAATTATCATGAGCCTTGTCATACAAGAGGATGAGGTCTCCTTCTACAAAGGAACGAGGGGAAACTGGCTGGTCAAAATGAGATTTGACCCACTTTTTCTGTGCTTCTATGACAAGAGCAGCAAAGCGGCGAGCTTCATCAACCCTCTCTAAATATAGAAGATGTTCTTCTTCTGGCGAAGCATTAGGCAGAAATTTAATAGCTATCTTGAGAGAAGTGATTTCGCCTTCAATCGGAAGGGTAGCTTCCAGACCATAAATAAGCTGGAATGGAGTGAATCCAATTGCATCCTTCATTGAGGTTTGGTAAGCCTAGAGAGCTGAAAACAACATGAGATTCCAGTTTGACTTGTGCATCCCAATTGTACGCTGAAGCATAGTGACTAGAACTTTGTTCACGACTTCAACCTAGCCATTGGCCTGAGGGTAGTACGGCGTTGAGCTGTCGTGACGCAGAGCCAACTTGGAAGTCAACTCAGCCATCATGTAATGACAAAAATGAGAACCATGATCAGTAAAAATGGCTTGAGGGACACCAAACCTAGTAATGACATGATTGAGTAGAAATTGTGCGGTTCTCTTACCGTTAGCTATAAGTGTAGGCATTTCTTCTGCCCATTTAGTGAAGTAGTCAATGACTACGATAATATAATCATGGCCTCCATCCAAGTGACGGTTACACGTCATCAAATCAATGCCCCACTTCGCAAAGGGACTAACGGTAATGGCAGGATGGAGGTGTGTGGGTGGCACGCGCATCTTGCGCTGGTAAATCTGGCAATCGTGACACTTGCGGATAGCAACAATGTAGTATTTAAAGATGGTAGGCCAGACATATCCAACATGAAGAATATTCTGTGTAGTAGCATATCCAGATATATGACTACCATAGGTGCCAAAGTGGGAATCATTGAGTGCCTTTTCAGCCTCCTTGAGAGTCAAACACCAACGGAGAACAGAATAAGCTCTGATGAGGTAGAGAGTATCTCCAATTATGTGATAAGGTTGTGAATGATGGCGAATAATTCGACAAGCATCCTTCTTCAACTCAAATCAAAAGGTGGAAGTCTGAAGATATACAATGATATCACCGTACCAAGGATCAAGGGTGCTAATGAGAAAAAGTGTGTCTTCTAGAATGTGTTCCTCGTAACTAGATGGAGCATAATCAGAAGGGAGAGAGAAAATCAAACTAGAAAAAACCAATGATTTCTTCGATTTTGCGGTATTAAACACCAAATCGAACTCTTGGAGGATAACGATCCACTTTGAGTATTTTCCCCCAACAATTGACGAGTCAATATGTAGGTCATGGGGTTGCAATAAAAAATCATGGTCACTATGCGCAATAAAATATAATGACGAAAACATTGAACAAATTGAACAACAGCCAACACCAACTTCTCAACATGTGCATAAGGTGTTTCGATATCGAGAATATTGCGACTCAAATAGTAAATGACGTGCTTGTCACCATCATCGTTGTCTTGCACTAGAGCCATGGCAATAGTGCTAAATGCAACAACCAAATAGAGGGAGTAATCGCGATGATAATTGGGAGGATACAACAAAGGAGCATTGATAAGCAATGTCTTTAGTGCATCAAAGGAATTTTGGGCGATATCATCCCAGAGGAACAAGATGCCTTGCTTAAGTAATCGCGTAAAGCCTTTGGCCACTTCAGCATAGTTCGGTATAAAACGACAAAGGAAATTAGCTTTCCCTTGTAGACTCTGTAGCTGATGTGAAGAGGAAGGGGAGGGGAGATTAACAATAGCTTTGAGTTTGAGGGGATCAAGATGAATTCCATCTTTAGAGATGATAAACTCTAAGAGCCCACTAGAATCAACGAAGAAGACACACTTATGCGAATTGAGCCAAATGTTTTATCGTCTACAGCGAAGAAAAAATTGACGAAGATGATATGGGTGGTCTTGACGCTGAGCCGAATGAGTTGGAAGGTCATCCAGATAAGGCTAAACAATGCACTTGATGCCATGGAAATCATGTGACATTTATCTTTGAAATTTAGCTCCAGCATTCTTAAGACCAAAAGGGAGCTTCTTATAGGAAAAGGTACCCCAAGGACAGATAAAGGTCATCTTGTGTTGATCGTCTGGAAGAATATTGATCTGGTTGTACCCAGAAAACCCGTCCATAAGGGAAAAGATCTCACTCCCAGCACATTCATTAATGATTTAGTCAATAAAATAAGTGCGATAATTATCCTTAGGCCAAGCACAATTGATATCATGGTAAGATACATAGACACGAACAGTACCCTGCTTCTTATCCAAAGGAACAATATTAGAAACCCATTCTGTCAAGGGAATTGGATAAATGAAACCATCTTTAAGAAGTTTTTCAACTTCTCCCTTAATGGTGGCTGCCTTTCTAGGGTGCATGGGATGAAGATGTCGATGAATAGGCTTTGCACCAAGATAAGTAGGAATCTCATGCACAACTATAATCGGATCGATGCCAGGAATTTCTTCATGAGAACAAGCAAAAATGTCACGAAACTTGCGGAAGAGACTAGTATAGACCTTTATCTCATCAGGAGAACAAGTCACCCCAATATGGATGTCCTCGAAAAAACTTGGTTTGACGAAGATGTCGATAGGAATCGTTTGCATAATGTTTCCCAGGTTACCTTCCACAAAGACTTCATGTGTCAGGATGGGTGTTTGAAACGGATGAGAAGGAACTTGGGAAGTTTACTTCTCAAGACATGTAGACATGGCCCCAAGGCCAGGCATGAAAGAGGAACGATGATGACTATCGTCCCAAGAAGGATTCTGAAGAGACATAGTTTCCACGATGGCCTCATCAGTGGGAAATATCTCATTTAAGGGATCAGGAGAATCCGAAGTGCCGAGCTAGGGGGATTGAGAATATGTGTCAAGAGACATACTGAAAGCAGCATGATCAGAGGGAGGAGGAGCTAGAGCTGAAATAAGTTCACAATAATCAATTTCTATTGGGATTAAGGACATCGAGTCACCAAACGAATCAATCTGCCCAGGTGAAGGGATGATCCATGGATCAGAAGTTAAGGAGATCATGTTAACCTAAGCAGTGTTTGGTGGAGGAAGAGAAAAAATACCCATGAGAGTAGCACCTTTGAAAAGACCCAATCATATGCTCTCATAAGGCATACGAATATGATCTACATATGGAATGTTTCTCTCGGAAGACGAGGAAGTGAAAAAGGACAACTGATCGACAGTGATGATCTTTCCTTTGTGCGGAAATCGAAGAACACAAAAGAGAGTGGACAGAAGGCACAACATAGCATGAGTCCAATTGCGACCAAGGAGAAGATTGTAATTGAGCTTGGCATCAACGACTTGAACCTCAACATTAACCTTTTTCCCTTCTAACGTAATACGTAAACTAGTGAGAACACCAAGAGGGTGAGATTCCCTTCCGTCAAAAGCTTCTAAAGAATTTGGATATGAATTGAGGACTGGAGAACCAATAGCTTTCTAGCAAGTAGAAGACATGATGCACGTAGTTGAACCCTCGTCCACGACCGCTTGGTGGATATTCTTTTCATTAATCCCAATTTCGATGATTAGTGCAAGCTAGTGAGGGAGACATGGGATGGAATTTTATAAATCGAAAGTGATAAGGCTAGAATCGGCGGGATCAACCCCTTCGATGGCAGATAACAAAGCCTTCCACTGGTACAAATAACTCTGAAGTACTTCCAATGTAGACATAGAGGATGGCACCTGAGCCAAATCCTCAACAATATTGTAATGTTGGGCAGCACGGGTGTTATGATTGTAGGAATATTTGCAGAGTACACCTTTGGAAGGTGGTCATACAACAGGCTTAGTACTGGGCATTTCATTTTGAATAGGGCCAGAAGCAGGTGGGGGAGGACGACCATCAGCGATTTCTTTCCCTGCTACTTGATGCGGTTCAGTATAATTTATTGATCAGGTAGTAATAGAGACAGGTGCAGGACCATTCATCATGAAAACCTGAGAGCCAAATGGGACGGAGGACTGAGGTTGCTCCACCAACTGAGTTCGTTGTGATGGGAAAGGTTCTTTAAGAATGTTTAGAGTGCCTTAGGTGCCCTTGAGCAGTGGACTCACCTTGGCCCGTCGTGGACAATCTTTGGTGTTACTAATGCTCTTCGTCACAAATAAGACAAGGGTATTTTCGTTTGCGTTTTGAACCATCATCAGTACTATATTTTTGAGAATCCTGTTTTGGGGTATTGGCTTTGGCCTTACCTTTACCCTTCTTCCTACGCTTGGAATTTTTATCTGCCAGATTGGACTGGACGACATTCACTTCTGCAATTTTACCAGAACTCAGACGTGGCTAAGAAGCAGTATCAATGGAAGAATTAGATTTTTGCTTCGCAGAATTTGGAGAAGACTTTCGAGAAGTCTGAGACACAGAACCTATGATGTTGTCAACGGATGATGTCGTCGATGCTTTGGAAGTTCCAGGTCATGGGCCATCAGGCAAGATTTTGTACAATGTGTTGGACTGAGAGTACGCGAGATCAAGGTACTAGGCATGATCAATGGCTTGTTCCTCAATAACACATGCCCCCATAGCAATGTCCTTATCAATCAGAGAAACAAAAGAGGTAGTGAACCAATTAGTTAGAAGTTGATCAGGAATCTCAAACTTGATCAAACAACAACATGGCCTCCATTTATGAACATGATCAGAGATATGGGTAGCTCGATCTTGTTTCAAGGATGTGAGGTGGTGTGTCCTAATTTCATACTGAACTGGTAACTGAAAGTGCGTGAGAAATGCCATGGCTAGAGAGTTGAAATCTTGGAATGCACCACTGGAGAGTTCAATTTACCACTTGGCAGCGGCACCAGTGAGAGTCCTTTGGAAAATACGGAGTCGAATAGAACCGTCCACCCAAGAGTTCGAGGAACACAAAAGATAGTATGTCATAAAATGCGCTTGGGGGTCTTCTCCGGACTTGCCCTCAAATTTGGGACAACAGTTTGTTCGATTGAATAACGTCGAAGTCCTTCCTTTGGCTTCTTGTTTCCTATAATTGAGAAACTCCCCAAAGGATAAGGCCTCCCTTCCACCTTATGAGGGATCTCAAACCATCTCCTCCTCTCCTATAAATACATCCTTCTCACATAGTTTCATTCAGCTGAATAGTCCTTACTATAGCTGGTGTGAATAATAAGGCAGAGAGGAATCCATTGTCAAGAGAGAGTTTAGGCCCATTGCCTTACCAAGTTCGAATCTCGAAAAATTCTTGAGATGCGTTTGACTGAACCCGTCAAAGGAGGTTGCAACTTCAAGGCTTTAAGGTTGTAAACTTCTTTTCTATATCATTAATACGAGACTGGTTTTTTTGTTCCAATTTTGTGTTTTATAATATACAAAGTGTTTGATTCTCCTTGACCAATCGAATAACTGTGAATGAAAATAGGTTTTTGTATGTTTTCACTGTTCACTTGATCCTTGTGCAGGTACATAGACATTATCACTGAAATACCGCGACGCATGAAGACAAAGATCAGCGGATCGCTAATGCAAACGAAAACAAAAGCGTTGGACCAAGGTAGGCCATCTATCCTAACTCATTTTCATTTATAAGCTAGGACTCTGAAAGTCCAGCTTGTTCCCTTGTTGCTAGACCCACTCCAGGGCTAGAGGGATTGCCTATGTCCGCAGAGGGGATTTACCTGCTCAACAAGCTGGCGACTCCACTGGGGAAGTAGTTGGCATGGAAACTTAGTTTCTATTTTAAAGAAATTTCCAAAAACAGCTAGGCATGGGTATTCTACTAAGACAGAGCTCCAATGGGCGCAAGGCCCAGTGTTAATTTCTCTATGGGCGCGAGGCCATAACTGCCTACCAACGCCGACCCAAAATCATGTGTTTTTGAGTGCCTGCTTCAGGAATGGTCAACAGAGGAAATGTTCTTGACATGCCGAGGGATGCAATGACACTTTTTTCAAGGTATGAAAATACACAGAAGTCACTGAAATGGTCCTCCAATGTTCAGGATGGGGATTTCAGGGATGGTGACAAAATGCTTTGTAATAATAATGCTAAATAATTTTAATATTAAGATTAATACTAGCATAATCACATTAGTAAACATGGTTGATATATTCCTGGAATATATCAACCACATTATTAGGTGCATGGTAAGGATGTATAAAGTCTAATATTAAGCATATGTTTGATATTATAGCGTTTAATATTAAGGTTTATCATATTAGATTTATTATTAGGGTTTATAATATACAATTTATAATAGTAGGGTTTATAATATTAGGCTTTAATATTAGCATTAATAAATCTCTACCATAAACCTAATAATTATTAATGTGTTTATATAAACCTATTTTATATGTTCATGTGGTTTACTTACACCTATCGGCATATATCAACCACAATTATTAATGTGGTTGTGCTAGTTGTAAGCCCAAATTACTTTTTTTTTTTTAATCATTTAGATAAATTGCCTTTACCATGAATTTCTACAATGGGTTTGTGGGATTAAATTCACATCCACACATCACATGTATATTTTATTTGAAAAAATAATGTTTCGTATTTATATTATATATTTTATATCATGTTCTGATATATATATATATATATATATATATATATATGAGTAAAAATATATGATGTTTAATTTTCAATTTTATAATTAGTGCAATAATGTAAATTAAATAGACAATGAATATAATAAATTGACTACCGCTTTACCATAATGATTCTTAATCTATAAAGAGATTTTGTTGTAATATCATAGTTTATCAATCCCACATGCCCAAAAAACCATAACTCATTTCATATGACACATGTTCATATGAAATTTTTTCAATTAATCAATTTTATTACAAGGGGGAAAATGGCATAACTAATTTGGAGATAAATGTAACTATGAAATTTTAATAAAAATTTTAGTTATAAATCATTTAACAATAAATATTATTGTGTTTTTAATTAGATTTGGGAAATAATTTTACATTAAATTTGGAGAAAAAAATTACAATAAAAAATATTTTTAGTGCACGTACGTTTTGAATTCAAATTTAATTGTAGTATTTATTTATTTATAATAAATACATATTATAAATATAAAAAATAAGTATTAAATATATTGTTTAAAGACATGATTATTTATCATTATTATTAAATATAAATATTGATAATTAATAATACTAATGATAATGATAATAATCTAACTCTAATAGGCGCGGCACGAGAAATATGGGTTATCTTTCCTCGATGACGCAAGGGTGACTGAATTCACCTGGGGTATTGGGGAGGAAACTAACAACCAGGTGGAATATCTAGCACTATGTCAAGGATTGGAGTTGGCATACATGATAGATATACATCATTTGATGGTCTTTAGCAACTTAATGATCATAATAAACCAAGTGAGCAAAAAAACATGCATCCCCATGAAATGGTCTGACCCCAATCTTGCATAGAATAAAGCTTCTTTCGGAAAAATTTGAGAAGATTGAACTTTTTCACATAAAGAGAAAACTCAATATAGAAGAAGAAACCTTTGCTAGCCAGGGATTTCTATTGGAATAGGGCCAATTGAGAATAGATGACGAGATACTAGAAAATAAACCAATTCCACGATTACAAAATCTAAATATTATGGAACCAAGGTAAAAAAAATAGAACAATATATAAATAGGAGGTAGATGCATTTAATAGAAATAGAAATAGAAATAGGAGGTAGACTCAAATACATAACTACCTTGTGTACTGGAGGTGAGCAATCATCATTGGAAGATGCAACAACATTTTCATATTGAACATGTTCGTCATGCAATGCTGGAGACCAGATAGGTGGAGGTAGGCATATTAAACTCTGGAAGATAATAAGTCGAGTGAGATGAATGTTACCATGGAAAAAAGTGTGTTCTCCTCTGTCATATCATCTTGTAATGGAAAATGTACTTTTCATGATGGTAATGGATTTCAATATATGCTCACAGTCTGAGGATCATCGCAACACTAAAGGAGAAACTAAATTTCATAAATGGAGGGAAGTTAATAGTGGAATATATAGAGAGCAAAACAATGATTCATGAAAATCAAATTCTGAGGCCCATGGCATATAATCTCAAAGAACAGGAAGTGAATAGTGCAGGGAAACCACCATGGCCAACAATGATATTCCAGGAGATGAAAATGGCATGGAATACCAACAAGAAGATGCATTGGATTATGTAACAAACATATCAATATGACTGACGAGAATGAAACTGGTGGAGATGTGGAAACCTAGTGAATTAGCAAGTCAGAAAATTGGACTTTTGGAATCCAAAATGGACAGACTCGATTTGGTGTTTGATATATTGACATTTCAAAAGGAGGAAATGGCTATGGTAGAAAATGGTTTAGACATAGAGAAACATGTTAATGCATCTGAGAATATGATGTGTAGGAAGTTTAATATGGTAGAGAAAGCTAGAGATGTCATCGGTCTAAGCACCAGTTTGGACCAAGAGAAGAAGAATCTTAGGTCAACCCAAAAAAGAGAGGATGTATTTAGTTTTAAAGTTCAAAATAATAGTACATATTACAATTATGTATATATCTTAGGTGTTTTCTACAAACCGTATAAGAAGAATATATTTAGAATAAATATGAATGGAATGGGTGTAATATGTAATATATGTCACTGTAGTTTTTTTTATTACAAAAAAAGAAACATGGCTTGAATATATACCTGGTTATAGCCTACATTCCAAGTATTTTCAATGAAAAATTATACTTTTTCTTTAATAATAATAATAATAATAATAATAACAATCTAACTCTAAGGCCATAGTTAAGTGAGAAATCAAATTGGTGTGTAAGGCTTCCTTATTTGTGAGAGAAAGGACTTGTCCCTTTATAAAAGTCTATTAAAGTTTAATGAGTTGTACATACTTTACCCCACTTTGGATTTGAACTCGTGATGTCTTAAAGGAATCATTTCACATATTAAAGGTGCATGTAATCATAATAGAAAATACATATTTAAGCTAAATATGCATGATATTTATAAGGTGGAGTCTAATTGTTCTATATATTTGTATTTTCACTAATATAGTTCCCTATTAGATAACTATTTTTGTACTTGAATGCATAAATGGATTCAGAGCCTCCTTTAGAAAATCCTAGGGAATTCAAACTATAAATATTTAACAACTCAAATATACTATTTCAACAATGTTTAGCCACATTTTAAACAAAATTCATCAAAACAATATACTCGAGAAAAAGAAAACCATGTAAACAAAAGATATGTGGACAATGATATCACTTTAAAATTAACTCTTATTAACATAGAATAATTAAAAAATAAAGTTGATTAAATGATGAAAGTCATCCCATTTGATGAAATCACTTATATAGAATGTGAGTAATACTGATTTCAAATTGCATTATTTTAAAATTTTAAAAGAATAGGTATGCAAAATTTTGATATCACTTGCAATTTAACTACAATGTAAATTTCATCGAAGTATTTATTTTGGAGTGGAAATATAAATTTAAATTTAAATTTAAACTCCAATTGAAATTGACATAGAAATTGAAATTGAAATTGAGATTAAGACTACAATATGTTTCCTAAAAAATGGCATGTGTATGTACTTTATTGAATAAATTGGGTTGTTAACCTTGTTCACAGTTACATAAAATATGTTTTCTAATATTTTTGGCTTTCATGTGTCTTGACATTGGGACTAGTGTACAGGTCATGGTTTTAAGAACATAGTATTACCCTATCCAAATCCAACAGTCAAGAACAAGTGCAAAGATATGAAGCCTCTAATTCTAAATTCAAAACAATCATATGGTTCTTGTTATCTTTATTGTCTATATAGTACAAACATATCCCAAGAACACAAATGAGAAGCCCAGTTCTAAAATCACAACAATGTTGTGATTTGTGTTATCTTCATTTCCCATATACTAAATCAGTAAATAGAAGTGACTTATAACAAGGATAAAATATCTATATTTTAAATGTAAAAGGTATATATTATGCTCTAAAATTTGAAGCAAAAATTTCAACCATAATAAGATTCTAAATTTGATTTATTCAACTTTACTTAGTTGATATTTTGTAGCTTACTCTAGCCTCTTTCGATTTATCATTGTTTTCTTCTTTGAACACACAATATCATCAAGTATAAAAGTCCGATGCCAATGATTCCCACATTAGCATGAGCTCAAGAGTGAAACAATAAAAATATAGAATTATAGTTGAGCATTTTGTTCCTCTCGATTCTAGAGTATTTTGGAAAATATACACCCTTGAAATTGGTGTTTTAAAGAGTAATTTGTGCAAATTCATTTAGGATAACATTGAACAATTTTGTGTTGATTATATATTAATCTTAATGTTATCACATTATGTTGCATTATCAATTGTTTTGATCAATATCAATGACAATGAGTTGTAGTAGAAATATTGGAATATTAGCATTAGACTCACATCTTAGTAACATCTTGTATTTACATTATGGTCTTTAGAATGTGACACCCTTCCTCATGTACACATTCAATTTTTCTCTTACAAGAATTGAAAAATACACTTAAAACAGGAATAAAAAAATAAAAAAAGTAGGCCATCATAATGAACACTCGTTAGTACAATATGCATCCTATGAATGTGCATCCCTAAAAGTTAAATAAAGTATGAAATTTCACTTTAGTTGAACTTTAACATTTTAAAAAATCCATAACTTTAATATTTCCAAGCTACAATAAATACAACTTTAAATGTGATCTCGATAGGATAATTATATTATTTTTTATTCATCTTGAGTCTCTTAGAGTGGGAAAAGTGGAGGAATTATCTCACAGGAACATTTCTACCCCTAGGACCCAGTTTGGCAAATAAGGGATCTAAAATCTTTTGTGAATAGTTTCAAACATCAAATTAGATTTTTTGGGGATAAAAATTTGTCGCTTAAGTTTCGTATCTTTTTGAATTATCTTACTCGTAGTTTTGTTTCTAATGGCATAAGAATAGCCTCAATCAAAATCCATATGCAAAAGTTTTTTCAATCAAAAGTTGAGCTTCCTATTTTTACCACCATAATTAGATAGGATTCCACACCAGCCCCCATTATTCATGGAAAATGATGTAGCCACATGATCAAGATGAACAATAATCTAAAGGAGTAGATATTGTAACTATAGTTAATAGTGGAAGGAGTCAAACTTAACCACTAGTATGTTATTGTGTTATGTTATAACCATGCCATTATGATGAAAATGGGTTACATTCTATTGAAGTTCATTTTGTTCCATAGATGAGCATAGTAACCAAAATTGAATAGGGAGAGAGAAAACTGAGAGTATTTGTACACTATACGATCCCATGATCCATAAACCTCACTTCTTTGTACTTGCATCCAACTTTAATTCAAAGAAAGAGATTATTACAGCCTCACCTTCTAGTTGGGGTTTCTTCGGAAATGGTTTCCTAGGTTATAGCTTGTGTTAATTTTTGAAGCACAACTTGAATGAGAATAAAGTGGCCAGTAAGAGATAGCCATTTATGGGACCAATTGTCTAGCCTTTTTTCAAATTTTTCTAGTAGCCACAGCTATTTAGCATTTTGGTACTTGCATAGTTTTAGCCGAAATCCCAGGTATGGAATTCCATTGGCCATATGGACCAAATTTACCCCAAATATACTAGAAATTATATCCAAATCCCCTTTTTCCCCCGCTTCCGCCAGAAGGAAAGACTTAACACCATTCATGACTAATCCTAAAGCAGCTCCATAACAGAGGAAAATAATGAAGAGAAAACCATTGTGCCCGAGAAAAAAATCCAAAATTAAGTATGTCATTGACAAAAAAAGAGTGAGTCATATTAACCCTTGTGGATATTTGAATGTCATCAAAAATGCCTCTGGAATTTTCCTCCTTGATGGAAAAACTAATACTGTCCATTGTCAATATGAAAATCAAGGGAGAGAGTGAGCAACTTTGATGGAGACCCCATCCCACTTGAAATTTTTTTGAGGGAAGCCCATTGATAATTACATCATACCAGAATGGTTCAATGCAAGACATAATTGTAATATTCCTAATTAGCTTTCAGCTAGTTGGAATATTAATTTTTTCTTTTGATAATAAGATAGGTGAATAAGTGGGTAGAGAGACCCATAAATCTCTTTAGTAGGAATAAAACCACTTCTCATGTGAATGTGGATCATTGTATCAGCTGAATAAAGCACCTTTAGGTGTGAACATGAGCTAAAGCATGTGGACAGGGTCAAACTTGACCAAATCAACAACGTTGTCATGGAGGTAGTGGAGCATTAATGGAGGAAAACACAGTCATGATGGAGTGTATGCATGGTAGTAGCGTCTTTAATGAGTGGGACCCAGGGTGAGGAAGCTCCCCAAAAATATAAGGAAGGGGATGGAAGCCATATAAGGAATTCAAATTATTGTTTATGTATTGGTATTTTATGAATTTCTCTATGCTTCAACTGTTTAGCAAAGTTTGTTGTGCTGTTTAACACAAGGGTGTTTCTGAGCAGAAATCCCACCCTCATCCTCGAAGGAATTCGAGTGCCTACTCAGGAGAGGTTCATTGAGAATAATTTCCACTATCTGGCATAGGTCCAAGCTTCAGCCATCATCCACAGCGCAGTCTCTTTCAGGATTGTGTTGTTTTACAGGGCAGCAGTAGTGGAGGGTTGATAGACCCAGTTTATGATGTTATTTTTCAGTGAGGGGAGCAGCCCTTCATCCGAGAGATTAGAAAGGAAGTTCCTTGAGCTTTATTCCACCATCTGGCATCAAGAAAAGTATCATGATTCACCTACAACGCAGTCTCCTTCAAAAACTATGTTATTTTTCAGAGCAGTTGTAGTGGAGGATCAAGTACCCAAGTTTTTGACCTTGTTTTCCAGTGTGGGGAGCAACAGTTCATCCATAAAGTTTGTGAGGAGGGATTTCAGCCAGTTTTGTATTATATCAGCCACCTCCCAGCAGTTACCCAGCTACAAAGCATTATTCATCCCTAGGGCTACATCTTACATTTTGGGTATTTCAGGAAACCCTTTCTTGGTTGTCTTGGAATTGTGCTAGAAAGCCCATATCTTTTATCCCGGTATTTCCTATGCACTACATCAGACGATCCATGTATTTCCATTTACAACAACATCTATGCCTAGCAAAAAACTGTGTTATCTTAGCTTCTGACATTCTTATGTAGCAGTTGTTCTTCATGTTTTATGTACTGGGTCTCTAGAGGTTTATTTTACCTATCTTGATTGTCTTTTCCCTCAATATCTTGTACACATTTTCTTCTACGATGTTTAATAAAATGGCTTTATGATCTACTCTCATTATATTTGTTGATAATTCACTAAATTTTCCAGTTTTGTATTATATATTCCTGCTTTTCCAAATTTTGAATATTACAGTGGTATCCGAGCATAATCTTGGCCCAACCTATGTATTAAAAAACAATGTCACCAGAAGAAGGAGAGCCTCTCACAGAAAGAGAGAAGAGGTATCTTAATAGAAACTAGATATATGATTATATAGACAACAAAGAAGACAAGGGGAAAACTCCAATATTTGGAGAGGTGGATGATAAGGAGTTTCCCAAGCTTCTTCTCCAGACCATGCAAGATATTGCAAGAGAAATCAAGGAGATGGTGATAGAGAGATATAAATAATCTCCTAGAAGGTTTCTACATGGAGAGAGATTCGAAATTTCACATCATTGGTATGAACAACCAGTGAGGCAACAAGTTTCCCAATGCTCCACTATGCCTACATTCTTAGCAGTGGGAAATGGAGGTGGAGGACCTAAAGAAAAAGAAACTCTTGAATGTTATTTTTTTTAGTATGAGTCTCAATCTCAGAGATTTAAATATCATTTTAATTTTCAGGAGTTTTGTCAGATCAAGGACAACAAAATACCCCGACATAACAATAGAAGTGGAGGATTCATATAGAACAATGATATACAACGTACTATGGGTAGATTATTTTTTCCCGCTTTTGATGGATCATCCAAGTGCACAGCCAAGTCTTGGGTGGAGAAGCTAGACATCTACTTCCAACTGAACCAAGTACCGGAGATGGAAGCCATCAAAATAATAGCGATGCACCTTGAAGGTGAGGCACATGATTGGTGGTTTCATGGTCTTTCCACATTGGGGCATGCAAATGTCACTGCATATGCAAAGTTCACTAGGAGGTTAGTGGAAATATTTGATCGAAGAGATTCAAAGGAACCCTGTGTTTAGCTATCCAAGCTCAAGCAGTCAGGTAATACAGAGACCTATATCTCTAAATTTGTGAAACATTTTGTTATGGTTCCAGATTTATCTACAGCTACGAGGGTTTATATGTTCATCGATGGGCTAGTAGAGCCTCTAGATGGGTTGGTTAAGTCCACTAAACCAACTACACTCCAATATTCCATTAAGAGGGCTAGGGACCTACAAGATTCTTTGCCAAGAGCAAGAGCTCCATTTCAGAAAAATCCCACTTTTTAGTCAAAGGGGAAATATGTGAAGGTTCTTCCTTCAAAGGAGAACCAGAAAAATGGACCTCTTAGTGATGATGTCTGAAGGGACTAGAGGAGGAGGAAGCTTCGCTTCACATTTCAGGAACCATGGGCACTAGGGAATTAGTGTGCTCCAAGGAAGGCCCATTATATAGATGTCTTCTATGATAGTGAGGAGGAGGAAGAAGAGGATTCATCTGGAGACAATAGCACTATGATATCAAGAGAGGATCCACCACCACCTGGAGGTGGGAATGGAGCATTTTCTCCCATTAGAGGGGCCCTTGCATCTTTGTGGGGAGTACCCAAGTATTTGACTTTGAGAGTCTAAGGAACAACTCAGGGGCAGAGAGTATCAATATTGATAGAAAATGGGGCCACCCACAATTTCACTGATGCCCAGTTAGTGCGGAGGAGGACAATACCCACTGATGATTTTGAGGGTTTCTCAGTTTTTGTTCCAGGAGCTAGAACCATGCAGTGCATGAAGTATGTTCTGGCATTGTCTGTCACCATGGGAACATACACTTTGACTGATCACTTCTTTGTGGTTGATATTCCTAACACTAATGTGATATTGGGTGTGTAGTGGTTACTTAATTTGGGGAAGGTCACCAAAGATTGGGAGAATTTGCAGATGGAGTGGATAGGTAAGAAGAGTGGCGAAGATTAGATGATTAGGGGCATGCACACCTATCCATCTCAGGAATTCTTTGCACATCATATGGAGACTGATTTTTGCAGTGGGATCAAGGACAAATTAGTCCACTCAGATGTACAATCTACTCTAGACTATGATGTCTCATTATATGGAGGCATTCCACTGGGAAGGCCCCCTAATTGGAATATGGTCAAAGAGTTCTCACAACAAGTTGCACCATTTATAGATCTGACTGAGGAGGGAGCCTTGGGTGAGACTAGAACAACATAGAGGGCCTTTGATTGGCTCAAGGAGGATGGCACAATCATGGTGCAAAGGGGCTACTCCATATCCTTCGATAATCAGAAGATACTTCCACATAGGAAGGATTCTTCCATATATGACAGAAGGTTGTTGGCATTCATGCATGCCTTTCCCAAATTTGGGAAGTTTTGGATGAGAAATGGCTTTGACCTCCATAAACTTCAATTTTTTCCTAAGCATTAGCAGCTGCAAGGGAGGTAGCAAAAAGGGAATAGAATTACTTCGGCATGTAGCTTTGGAATTGAGCATGTAAAAGAGGGGAGCTATGACATGATAGGTACCTTATCACAGAATTTAGCAATGCTGTCATTGAGGAGTGTAGATCCATGTTGGGAGTCCTAGCTACTGGTGGAGTCTTCCAAGAATCACTTCATATGTGAGGTTCTTGATGGGAAGGTGAATGATGAGAGATATAAAGTGGTGGATGGAATCATCTATTACCAGGATCAGGTCTTCTTGACTAGAGACTCCAAAATCAAGGAGAAGACTCTACATGTGGCACATGATTCACTCCTTTCTGGTCAGAAAAGTTTCATTGGGACATATCAGACCATTATGGGTAATTCTCATGTGAGGGTCTCAAAGAGGATATTCTCCAGCATATCAGGAGATACGTATTTTTCTTGAATAATGAGGAGGGGAGCAACCATCCTGCAAGGTCATTACAACCACTTAATTTTCCAGAAGAGAGATGGGAGAGCTCATCTCTAGACCTCATCACCATCTTACCAATAGTACATGGTAAAAGTTGTGTCTTTGTACTTATTTATCATCTAACAAAGTATTTGCATTCCCTTGTCATTTATATACAGTGCATTGCTACACAAGAGGGCAAGCCTCACTTTGGACTTCATGGTATTTTTAAGAAAAAAATCAGTGATAGAGATAGCCACTTCTTGTATGGCTTTGGGCAAGTATTGTTATATTTTGGGTATACTCAGTTGACACCCAATTCCATTTACTACTTCAAAGTAGATGAGCAGACACACACAACTAGCAAGTGGTTGGAAAGCTACTTGCCACATTATGTTCAGGGGTAGCAAGGAGCCAAACTATGTTGGTTCCACTTGGGGAACTATAGTCACCATCTGAACTTTCATATGAAACTAATTATATTTCTCCTTTGGATTCCATATTTTCATGACATTTTATTCACTATATGAGGAATGTCTTGGGCAAGCAAGGTTCCTAGAACCAAAGAGTGGATCCTTGAGAGTTCAGATACTTTTTTGCCTC
This sequence comes from Pinus albicaulis, assembly GCA_034641835.2. Lineage (NCBI taxonomy): Eukaryota > Viridiplantae > Streptophyta > Pinopsida > Pinales > Pinaceae > Pinus > Pinus albicaulis. Next base: position 294,611,348 of record CM076582.1, read on the forward strand.
TTGGGGACAACATTATTGCAGCCCAATATCATCAGAAGTTATACACAGGTCATATATGGGGAGAGAGAAAATGTGGTGTGGAAAATTTGGTCTATCATGTTCAGCCATACAACTCATCTACATTGCAAGAGCAAGAGATGGAGGAGATTTTCTATGGGCCACCCAGCATGATCCATCTTGTTGGGAGAGTAACATATGGGTTAGAAATTCTCATTGGGATTAAGATCCCCAACATTTTTCAGATCCCATGCCTCAAGAAGGCCATTAGACAGCATGTATTTTCCTCCATGGATCTCCCACTTCTTCATGATGAGAGCCATTTTATTTTATCACCAAAGGCTAGCTTGCACACTTGGGAGGAGAAACTAGGGGATAGATTGATTGGAGAGAATTTGGTTCAATGGAGGAGTTTATTAGATGAGGATGCTACAGGGGAAGGAAAGGAGATTTTGCAGTATCCATCCTTGCAGTTGCTTTAGGACAAGCAACATTTGGGAGGGGAGGGCTGTAATATTCCTAATTAGCTTTCAGATAGTTGTAATATTAATTTTTTCTTTTGATAATAAGATATGTGAATAAGTGGTTAGAGAGACTCATAAATATATTTAGTAGGAATAAAACCACTTCTCATGTGAATGAGGATCATTGTATCAGTTGAATAAAGCACCTTTAGGTGTGAACAGGGGCTAAATCATCTGGACAGGGCCAAATTTTACCAAATCAACTTCGATTTCATGGAGGTAGTGGAGCATTAATGGAGGAAAACGCAATCATGATGGAGTGTATGCATGGAAGTAGCATCTTTAATGAGTGGGACCCAAGGTGATTAAGATCACCAATAATATAAGGAAGGGGATGGAAGCCATAGAAGAAATTCTTATTATTGTTTATGTATTGTTATTTTATGACTTTATGCACGCTTCAGTTTTTTAGCGGAGTCTGATGTGCTATTTAGCACAAGATTGTTTCCGAGCAGAAATCCCACCCTCATCCTCAGGGGACCTTTAGTTCCTACTTAGGAGACATTCATTGAGCATCATTTCCACTTTCCATCATAGGGCCAAGCTTCAGCCATCATCCACAATGCAGTCTCTTTTAGTATTGTATTGTTTTGCAGGGAAGCAATAGTGGAGGGTTGATAGACCCAGTTTCTGAGCTTATTTTCCAGTGAGGGAAGAAAACCTTCATACAGGAGATTATCAAGGAAGTTACTTGAGATTTATTCCACGATGCGGCATTATGCCAAGCAATAAAATTCACCTACAATGCAGTCTCCTTCAAAAACTTCATTATTTTGCAGAGCAGCTGTAGTGGAGGGTCAAGTACCGCAGTTCTTCACCTTGTTTTCCAATGATGGGAGAAACTCTTCATCCAAAAGTTTTTGAGGAGGGATTTCAGCCATTTTTATATCATATTAACCACCTCCCAGAGGTTACCCAATTGTAGAGTGTCATTTAGCCCTAGGGATTCATTTTACATTTTGGGAATTTCAGGAAAATCTTTCTAGGTTGTCTTCGAATTGTGATAGAAAGCCTAGATCTTTGATCCCGGCATTTCCTATGCACTAAATCAGAAGATCCATGTGTTTCCATTTGCAGCAACAACTTTACCCAAAAAAAACTACACTATCTTAGCCTCTAGCATTCTTATGTAGTAGTTGTTCTTCATGCCTTATATACTGGGTCTCTAGAGGCTTATTTTGCCAAGCTTGATTGTCTTTTTCCTCAAGACCTTGTACACATTATCTTCTATGAAGTTTAATAAAATGGCTCTATGATATGCTCTCACTATATGTGTCGATAATTCACTGCATTTTCTAGTTTTTTGTTATATATTCCTTCTTTTCCTAATTTGGAATATTACAATAATCCATTGAATAGTAGCCCAGGTCAGCCCAATCTTATGCAATATGAGAAAGATATATGCCCAATCAACACAGTCATAAGCCTTGTATAAGTCCACCTCCATTATCATTGCCTTCAACTTCTTAGTGTGGACCGTGTGTAGAACTTCATGAGCCGATGTGATGGCATCATGAATGAGTCAGTCCTTGAGAAATAAATATTGATACCATGAAATATGAACCCTCGAGACACTAGAGAGAAGGAAAATGACCTTTGAAACCAGTTTGTATATCATATTACAGAGTGATATGGGCCAGAAGTCCTTGAGATTCTTAGGACAGGAGGATTTTTCAATCAACACAAGAAAAGTGGAATTCATACCCCCCATAATCCTGCCTATTAGCCTAGATTCTTTGACCACCACTAGTAGATCCCTTGCCATGATTTCAAAAAAATGGAGGTACAGTTTGATTGGCCATCCATCAGGGCCAGGACTTTTGTTTCGAGCAAATGATTTGAGGACCACCAGGATTTCCTCTTTTGATATCGGATGTGAAAGTGCAATGTTATCATCCTCCCAAACATATTTGGGTAGTATTTAAGGGCCCACATGTGATTAGATAAATTTGCGTTGCCACGCCTCCTGTAAAAACCTGAGAAGTAGTTGTATGCCTCCTTCTGAATGTTTGAAATCAATTGCAACAAGGAACCATCTTGAGCCTCGATTTGCCATATTGCATTATTATTTCTCCTGTTATTTGCGTAATGGTGGAAAAATTTAGTGTTCTTATCCCCCTATTTCAGTCAAGTGACCCTTCTCTTAAGCTTCCATGTGATCTCTTGAATTCTCGGGATTTCATTCTTTCGATTTGCTAAAACATCGAGCTTACTCAGAGAAACTGGGTCTGGATTATTTCTCACCATTTGACTATATAATTCATCTGAATCGCTTGTAATTTTTTAGATTTATTTAATTAATTATTCCTTTTTTTGTTTTTCCCACTATTTCGTTCTATGCTTCAAGTTTTGAAGCTTCTGCATCAAGTAATAGGAGACAGACCGCCCCAGGGGGGCTCACCAAGCTTCCAAAGACCAAAGACTAAAAGTCAATATCCTCTAACCACACACTATTAAATTTAAAGGTAAGTCTATTTTGGATAGCCTCCGTCCTCCATTTGAGATAAATAGTGAAACTACCAGACAATGGAGACTTCATAACCGAAAATTTCAAATTCCCAAAAGCCTCTAGAACACATTCATTCACTAAGGCCATGTCTAGTATTTTTGCAATGAATGCCTCCCAATCCTATGATTTTTCCAAGTGGGAGTTAGAGGAAATGGACATATATCAACCACGTGGTGATTCGTAAAAATATGGTAGAGGTGATCGGCCAAAGGGTCAGGCTGACTGTGGGATCCCCAATGTTCAACGGAGGATAGAGTGGCATTAAAGTCTCTCAAAATAAAAATGTCACTACTATTAAGAAGACCAGAGTTATTGACACGGGTCCAAAAAGCAAGATGATTACGACAGGGAGCATATAGATTAATGAAATGAAAGGATTCTAAAGGCCCCAGATCTTACCCAAGAGGAGGATACCAACAAAAAAGATATATGCAAAGAAATTATCGAAAAGGGGGTTCCACATAGCAATATACCTCTGGATAAACAATTAGAGTTGACCGTGACAATGTGCCAACTAGGTCAAATGGAGAGGAAAGAAGGAATGGCTTTAACAGAAGGACACATAGTTTCTTTAAAAAAGGCAATAAAAGGAGAGGAGACTGTGGAAATATTTTTAGGGTTCAAAAAATTTGTTTGGTCTCCCAAACCATGGATGTTCAAGGAAATGATGTGGCTCATGTCTCATTTGGTTCGCACATGCAGGACATGCACACTCTAAGTGCATGGGAGTCAAAAGGAGATAAGATGGGGTTATCACGGAGGCCATCGAAATTTTCCAAGAGACGAAAGCTTAATTTTTGCCTACCATGGAAATGATGACTATTATTTTTTCCCTTTTTCCTGATAGTGATATTTTTGGTCGAGGTGGGAGAAATGATTAGGGGATCCCCCTAATAGTGACCTTCATGAAAGGTAAGAGCAGCTAAGTAAAATGCAGGGCTAGAGAGCAGGAAGTCACAATCGGTGTCGACACAGTTGCAAGGGGAGTCAGGTGGCAGTAGGATCTCGAGGGTGGGCCCAGTTGGCGGCAAAGCCAGATCCATAGGAGGCATAGAAGGAGACCATGAAGTAGAACAAATGGAGGGGTTCAGTGATTATTCGAAGTGTCAGGGAGTTCAGTAGTAACAGGAAGGGGCGTACAAGCATTCTCCATATGTAAATACGGGGGAGGCATGGTCAGATTCAGAGACTCGCCATCTAATGTTGAAACCCCAAAAACAAATTTTGTGGGCAAAGGAATAGAAGCACAGATGGGAGATGAAAGATCCGATGAAGATGTAAAATGGAGAGTGAAAGGTAAGGTGGAAACAGGGGCCATACATATTTGGTGCACATTCAGCTTAGTAGCATTCGACGCCTCCCCCGCTGAAGAAGTGGGAACCGTCTGGAGCAAACTTTGTTGATTAAACTATTTACATCCAATGGGGCACCTCCTCATCAAGTGACCAGTCTGATGACAAAGAAACCAGTGGAAGGGAAGCCCCCAATAATCTACCCTTTGGCAGTGTCAAAGACAGTCCCATTCTAGATCGACGTTCCCAGGAACCCCACCAGAGAAATTAACCTCCACCAAGATCCATGTGATGTGCTTATCGCAAGCCCCCATACACCTAGGATAGATATACCTAATATTTATGATAGAATTACCAATTGCAGTTAATGTCATATTCGTCTATAATTATAATGGAATTCTGGGAAATTTAACCCAAACCAGATTGTTCAAAGGGCTTTGTGAGATGGGATTAAACCCAACAAACCATTCATGAAGTTGTAGGAAAATTTTACCACGAACCCAAGTCCTGTGAAGGATCTCAATTGCATCGTCCGAGTGAAGGAAATTGATGGAAAACCATGAATTCATTAACCTGCTGACTTTGGGGGGTAGCCAACCATAGGACCTCAAAACTTCTTCACCCAGCCCTGCATCTATTTCTCTGGCATATCAGTGAACACCCACCTACCCACCAGCGCCCGACGTTGTAAGCTAGCCACACGCACTAAGATAACATCGTACCCAAAATTAAGAAGCTTGATTTCAGAAGTCAGTCGCAGGGTTTTGTTCAGGTGCAGTGGTCTGTGACCAGGTAGTTTTCCCGAGTATGACTAAAAATGTGAGCCATAGTTAGGCCTCAGAGGGGAAGCCCTTGGGATATGATAATCCGGGGTGGGGCGACTAAGCTTGTGGCCCCCTAGTCGAGAGAGAGGGGGGACGATGATTAGCTTGCCAACTGTCATAAGACACCTCTCCCTCCAATGTGGCACGGATATATGCCTCATGATTCAACATGTCGGAGTCAAGAATGTCAAGTCAAAAATCCATCCCAGACACGATCCCAAGAGAAGCATGAAACCGTACTAGCAATAACTTAATTTTGGCAACCACCCAAGATATCCACCTGGAAAAGTTTGATATACCAAATAAAGGAATACAAGAGAGAAAAGTTGTTTGGGAATAAATGTGTGATTAGGGTGACGACTATGGAAAAAGGTGTTAGTAAATAAAAATGAACTTAGCTAGAGAAAGACTTGAGAAGGTCAAGCCGGAGTGAAGGATGGAGGATTGAGTGTGTCAAGAAAGTACTGAAGGAGTCAGAGGGACAACATGAAAGATAATGGAACCGAGGAAACCAAGATGAAAATTGAGGCAGGTGGTTATTGGATCCCAAAGTCAGGGTAGGTGGGAGCATTTGAGGGACGATGGCGTGATGAAAAAATTCCTCGAGGGGCACAAAGCATTACACAATAGCAGAGACCAGTTTAATGATTGAGAATTCCAAGACAAGGATTGAGTGGGTGAGTTTAAAAAAATATCGGGAAACAGAATATAATGACTGAAAAAAGGTGGTGTCCGAAAAAAAATGTTGGAATCTTTGTGCATGCCTGGTGCAATCCGCAGAGGAGGAGCCACCGTAGATGTGGCATCAACAACAATAGCATCATCCCAAACAATTCAACCACTGATTATAACACTGAAACCCAAAATCATTACAGGGTCTCGATATGGTTAAATAATCCAACCATTTATGCCAAATAAAACACAATCTAGATTTTTCCAAAGTATCCGAGGAATCATAATCCCTCCCAAAGCTAGAAATTTTAGTGCTCAAATGGTTACTCGTCATGGAACTGTCATGGAAGAAACCTCTAGTGAGTATCCACGATCGAAAGGAGGATGAGGATTGCTGAGAGGAGGAGGGAAATAATGGAAAAAATCTCGAAATCCACTTCCATTTTCTTCAGAGAGAGGAGTGCTCCAGCTTCAGACAAAGCCAAGTAGTGTGAAGGGAAATCAAAAAATGTACTAAAATCCACCACCCAAACAACATCAGTAGCGCCTACTCAGACCACCCAGGACATCTTACCATTCATCTGGGACTGATGTAGGCTGAAAAAATACGACGACGGTCGCCGCCCAACTCAAACACCGACAACCTGAAATCAACCATGTAGTCACCACCTAAGTAGCATCCCAATTTTCATAACCATTGCTTCACCCCCCAAGTGGCATATCAACCAGGTTCTCATGGCCAGTACCGACTATTAATAAGTTATACTTGTAATGTTTTGACTTTGACATTTTATGAGAATAATAAGTATTCAATTGTTGTTATTATATGTTTAGTATTTGTATAATGTGATTTTCACTTCAATTTTTATGTGAATCATTCAATTTTGAAAAACAAATTGTTATTATTATTAATTTTTGACATAAAATTCATAAAAATTGCTAATTTTATATTTTTGTTAATTCTTTCCTATAAAAATGGTTTATTTGACATGTCACGTTTAGCAAAAAAGACTCAAAATGTGTATTTTTTTAGTTATATCTATATTCAAAATGTGTATTTTTATGTAAATTGTTAGAAATTCTTTATTTTTAGTGACAATTATTTCATGTGCAATGAAATATTATTTAACAATGTATAATTAGATAGAAGATCGAAACTTTAAAATTTTGGATTTTTTTTTAACCACTCCAAAAAATCAAATTTTTCACTACAAAAAAAAAAAATGAAAAGAAAAAAAAAAAAATACCTAAAAAACACTTAAAAAAATGTAAGTGAAGAGGGAAAAGACGAGTACTTGAAAAATTGTTAAATTTAGAAAATAATTATTAGCATTTACTACATTAGAAAATTTAAAGTCAAAAATAATTCTTCTAAAAAAACGAAATGATGTTCGCATTGGCACTTTTCAATCAACATAAAAAAGCACTAAAATTTTAAAAATAATGTTTATATTTGGTACATAAGAAAATTTAGTGTGTAAAAAATACGCGAGTATTTTTTTTTTTTGTAAATTTCGTAGGACCTATCTATTTTCTATTTTGTAAAGAGCAAGTTGCTATACAAAAGATGCAATGTTTGGTAGCCTCAACCTGCCGAAGGAAACAAGGTCTGTTGGCCACCTCAGAGAGTTATAAGCCAACCAAAATTGGTATTGTTTCTTCCTTCTAATAACTGCTAGTAATCATTTACTATGTCCATAGAAACTACATATAAAACATAGAGTAAGCCTAATAGCGTCAAAACACATACAAAATATATCTTAAAAAAGAGAGTTAACCATCTGATGAATCAACAGGTGCAGGGTCCTTTGCAGTTGACCTTGGCATCTCAGCTTGCTGCAAGTTTTGCATTTGTTGCTCCATCCGTGCTAATCTCGCATTTTCTTGGATCTACACCTTTGTCATTTCCCTCATGTCTTGTTTCATCTACTGGAGCTCAAACAGAAGGGAAGAATTTAGTTGTTTTTCATGTGTACTCAACAGTGCTTTTGCAAGCACACATTTGATCTTCTAGTAAGCTTTAACAAATTGTTGAAAGAGAGAGACTCTCCCTCATGTACTGCCTGGGTTTGAGAGGAAGTCTATACCTTCCTGGATATCACCCTCTTCATCATCCGTATCTCTTTCCCATCCTTATATTGTTTTCCAAATATGTATTGGAATTCCAGTTTCATAGCTGTTTGCTAAGATTTCAAGGGTCTGTTGATTGGTTTTCCTTCCTCGTTTGCTTGTTTCCGCAACTTGGTTTGAGTGAATTTTCCTTCCCTTTCCTTTTGTCATTGTAACCTGAATGTCTCTGTTCCTGCTTTTAATTGAAAAAAACCCTGTATATGGAACAGTAACGAATATGCAAAACTTAGAATCCTGATGTTATACCTTCCCTTCTTGATTCCTTCGTAAAATATGAGACAGAGCAGTTATGCCATTCACAGATGAACAGATGGCTAGATGAGACTGAGTGGACTAGCTCTAACTGTTAATGGTGCTTTGGAATACTAATGAGTTGAAATTATTACAATAATTAAAATAAGCAGGGCTAAACTCATTCACAGACAAACTCTTGGTAAGTTTTAACAGAACCAAATTACTCAGACCTTGACTATTACCGTGGAAAAATATAGAAACAAAAATCTTGCAGTTGAGGAAATGACCATGTAAATGACTGTTCCCAACGGACTTCTCAACAACTATATGACCAACCCAGAACTTATTTGGTTCAGCAATATTGCGAAGACATAAACAAAACCTAGGAATTAACATAAACCCCTGGCCAAAATTGTAAATATAAGAAGACGACTCATGAAGGGTCCTTTCCAGCAACGTTTTGAAGGTGCGACAGTGAAAATAATAGTAGACTGTGTTAGAACCCTTAAATTGAACGAGGTCCCAACAAACTCTACAAGCCATACATAAAATTGCATTTTGAATATAAGCATGATTACTATAAGCAGAATGTGTCTTCAGATATAACCCAGAACTATCCCTAAGGTTGCATGTAGTGGGAAGAATGTAGAAATGAAATCCCATACAGAAAACCAGATGGAAATCAGGACTACGAAAACAAGGCTGGAAATTAAAGTGAATTCCTTCTATCATCACATGCAGGCCTAAAATTCCAAGTAGAGAACCTGAAAATTTATCTTTATCGACACCGCCTGACATAATAGAAAAATACATCTTCTTGAATCGCATAGGCATAACTAAATTTGAAGCCATAATGAGAGAAACCAGAACATACCCTATCAAGAAACGCAACCCGTCCTTCCTCGTCAGCTTCCTTGGTGCTTTGCAGAGCCTTTCTCCAGTTTGAAGAGGAATAAAATCACAACAAAAACAGGAAAATGATATAATCCTCCTACCTTACCGCCGAGACAGAGCCAGTATGTCGAGACAGTTACTGTAATAATGAAAGTTCATTGGGATGGTGGGTATGCAGCGTGTGATCTGAGCCACACCTCTTACCATTAACTTGCCTTAATTATCCTCTGACATGCCTTACAGATGGTAATTTCGTGCTCTCATTCCGCCACCCCGATCGGGGTTCTTCATTTTCTCTGAGATATTTTTGCATAATAAGCTGAAGGGAATGTAACTCAATGTTCCAGATTCGATCACTTGGTCTTGCATCCAAATTCCTATCAGAATTTTTACAACCCCAATTAGCTAAATAATCTGCCACCTCATTTCCTTTTCTGCGAATGTGTCTTGGTATCAAATACTGGATGTCTCTAATCAGAATGCTTATTTCCTGAATTAGAGTCTCCGTTCTCCAACTTTTACTTACTTTCTCCCAAGTCGAACCTTGTTGTAATTTGCATAGAACAGTTGTAACCATTGCAGAGTCTCCTTCTACAATGAGTCATTGATAGTTTTCTCTTATGGATATGAGTAACCCTTGTTTTATCGCCATTAATTCTTCTTCATTATTGGTTGCAAAGCCCAAATCTGATGCATAAACTCGACAGGCTGCCCCTAGAGAGTTCCGAAATATCCCTCCAGTTCCTGCTTGACCCGGATTACCTTTTGAAGCACCATCATAATTGAGTTTAATAAATCCATTTTGGGGGGCCTTCCACTTCTCTTCTATATTTTGAGATAGAGGTTTATATTTCCAAATATTTTTGTATAAAATTTGGGGTTTTAAATTTAAATTGTCAAGAATTTGAGCTTCAAAACCTTCTGCATGCCAGACAACAAAATCAGACGATATTTTACTACCTAAAAAAAATGGGTGCTCGTTTCCATTCTCGTTTCAAATTTTATGTTGTTTTTTTATCATTTTTCAACTTTCGATTAATGTTTTATTGGTTTTAGGGTTTGATTCATATTGATTTTAATAATAATCCTATGGTTTTATGCGCAATTAAACTCTCATATCAAAAGCCCTTGATGCATCATACAATGAAATAATACTTAGCAGTGGTAGGAAAATTTGATGGATTTCTTTTGAATGAAATATTTGTGATTTTTGGTGCATGGCATAACCTATTTGAGTTGTTAAATCTGGTTTTTGACAATCATTCTCATGACTTGAATTTTCAAGTCGTAGCACTGACCTAATTGTCATAGTTATTTTTTGGTACATTATGTAATGTTAGTCATCCAATTCCCGCCATAGGGTATTTTCTCGAAATTCTATGTATTTCAATTCCTTTTTCAACTTTTGCATGTTGCTTTACAAGTTTCTAGGGTTTCATACCCTTGTTAGGCCTGTTTTACCTCCTTTTAACATTGAATTACAACTGAAATTTCACCAAAATTATAGCCATTACCCTGTGATCATAACTGAAAAATTTTGGAGTGATATCATTTAGTCATATGAAAAATATTTGGCCCTCTATAGAAGGTTGGATGATGGGATTTCACCAAACTCTTTCAGGGTTTTAACGATGGTGTAGTGAAAGTATTTATTTCTACTTTTAATGGAAGGAGGGAAAACATTGGCGAATAGAAGATGTTTAATTCATATTCGAAGCAACCCATCTTCCTACGGGGGTTGAGAATTGGTCGAAGAACTATCTTGTGCATGAAATACCATGGACGAAGTTCCAAACAAACAAGAGTTACACATACAATGTTAAAGGCATGTTCATTTCTTTCCTCAAATCTAGGTGTCAAGATTTGTTGTTTTTTCTGTGTCATTACATAACATGTGAAGGGCGATAAGGGATACTCTTTATTTATCATATATTTTTATGTTTACGATATTTTTAGGGTATAAAATTAATCTCCCATATTATTTAGACAAAATCCTCACCCAATTGGCTAAGGAATATCAAACCAGACATAAAAACCTTGACATGTCTCTTTTCCATCACAGTCTCATTTTCATCTTTGTAAAGCATCACTTGGAAAAATTTGGTAATTTTTGGGATGCTTTTCTCCTTTGCAATCATTATGAAAAACCATAAATTTATAAGCAACTAGATCTTGCACCTAGGGTTTCACACAATCCTCCACTAGTCACCCTAGTTCCATCTGATTTTCGCATTATCAATGAAGATGACCTTGATGAATCATTCCATGTTGAGAAGTCATTTTTTTCTAATGAAAATAGGGTTTAAATCCCAGAAAATATACCTATTTTTTTCACCGGGAGTATGGCTAAGAATACTGAATTCCATCATGTCGAATTGAAACTATAATTTAAGGAAAAAGATGAGCTAAACCCCTCAAACGATAGCCCTCAATACAAAACTACAAAGAAAGAGGAAGTTATTCATCCTAAGTATAATCATTAGTGCATAGTGAAATTTAAACAAATTGAAAGGGAAATATCAAGGTCTCGACGTAACAAAGGAAAGAACATCTGAGTTAAGGAGGTTTTTGTCAATCTAGAAATTCATGTTGAGCCTTCACCAAATAAAAATAAGCCACACACTAAGGATAATTCTATTTTTGTTGATAATGATAAATGTGTACATGATGGCAACAATAACTTAGAAAAAAATCCTCAGAGAAATTCTTGCTCTGATCCATCCATACTTGATATGTACTCACACCAACAATTTCTTGTTACAGTGCCTTGCCTCGAGAATCAAATTAATCAATTGATACAAGAGAAAAATCAACTTAGAACCCCAAATAATTGAGGGAAAATCAGAATAAACAGTAATATACAGTGTCTAAGGTGAAAAGATAATCAAGAGATACATGTATAATCATAAAGTCATCAAATGTTAAGATGGATATCACTCTAGAAATGCATGCATCAAATTCTGTTAATAAATATGATTTTCAGGGTCAAAGAATTTTGAGATATATTTTTTAATAGATTATGTTTACTATATTTAAAAGGCCACTACAGAATCTTGATTTTGTAGCAAACTTGTTTTGATATCAATATAAGTTTTTGATATCATTTTCTTTATTTGACTGTTAATAGGTTGTTCTCGTTCATTGAATGATGGTCTTAGTTTCCACAAAAGAGGTTATTGCGCATACCATGTTTCTATCTGAAATCATTCGAGGATGTCCTATTAGTTTTTATGTCTATTTCTTTTGAACAGTAAGGATTCGACCAATAGGTCAAAAACAATGAAATGTATTTTTGCAAAAACAATTATGATCTTGTAAATTTTGTTGGAACATGGTCAGGCTTATAAGCATGTATATAAGCCTTCAGTTTGAAAAGTGAAAGGGGGTAGAGAATAAGGAAATGAAATGCTAAATAACTATACAGTGACTATGGAACTATTTTAAATATTTTTTGTAAGTGTGTTGATTTTATTTGATTCAATCAAGTAATACTTATATCGATTTTATTTTCCATAGTCACTTTTATTTCATTGTCTTCATTCCGTAATTTTATTTTAGAAATTTTTGAAGATATAAATATGTCGTTCTATGACTTATATCTATGAATAAATAATGACATGACACTTATCATTTTAGTAGAGAAGAAATTTCCTCCAATCTATGATATATTCATTCAAATTAGAAACTGAGTAATTGAAATGTCTAAGGGTACTCTCAAACCTAACTTTAAAGACTTCTACAAAGGCTTGATTTGTGAACTAGATAGGCCCTTATCATTAGTCAAACTACTATTAGGAAGGAACATTTGGCACATTAAAAAAAGGATCCATTCACAAGTCTTAAAAAATACATTAAACCTATTGTTTGAATTCCTTTAAAAAAAAGGTTCCTAATAATTCCTAGGTATTTTGCAGGAGAATGAACGAAATCATGCAATTATTATGGAAAAACTAACCATGCTTAAGAGAATTGTTTTAAGAGGCATAATGAGCTTGTTAAAGCGAAGAAAAAATCCTCTACATAAAATAAAGTTACTCTCACTCTCTATTATATTTATCAAAGTAAACATTCCTCCTCTTATATGGACTATATTGTAGATTTAGGTGCCTCCAATCACATCACTAGTTTCTTCTATATTTACCTCTTATGACAAAAAAATGAAATTGGCTCAAAAAGTTGCAATTAGCAATGTTGATAACATTTCATTATCAAGTTTGCAAATGTTGTTAGTTCAAATGGTGTACAAGAAGATCTAGTTCATTTTAGGCATTCCCTATTAATTTAATTTCTATTTACTATGCTTGTCAAAAAAGGTATAAATTTGAAGATTTTCCTAATTTGTATGTCTTGAAAGATATTAATAATGGTTTCAAAATTGTTTCATCTAGACCAATTGATCGTGATGCTAGTTTGTTAAGTTTATTGGTTTCTCCTCTTCTATGGAAAAACCTTTTATTCTTATGTTGCACATTCTAATGAGCAAAGAATCTTATGGAAAGAAATATTAGGTCACTTAACTTTGGTAAAATAAATTTGTTGTCTAAGATGATACATGGTTTGCCTCCAATTTCTTCCACCAAAGGTATTTTTGAAGGTTATGTCCTTAACAACCATCACAAGGAAAAAAATTAAAGGATAAATCTTGGCATGCACAAGAACAATTGCAACTGGTTCATAGCAACACATGTGGTCCTCCTTTTATGTTATGTGATTTATTTCATATGTTATTCCTCTTTTTATGTTATGTAAATGATTAAATAACATGAGTGCAGGGCTTCCAAGGAAAGGGTTCAAAATTCTTCCTACAAGTATTCTCGCAAGACTATAAATAGGGAAAATACTCAATTGTAAGACTACAAAAGGGTTTTATACAATCATGCTAAATGCATAAGAAAAAATCTTGCTTCCTTATTGAGAGAAAGTAATTTATTTTTTTTAATTTTTTTATTATCCATATATGATAGGACGAAAGTTACATAGATTCAGCTTGTTATATTTTATGAGCTTGCCCCAACATAATTACACAATAGAAATACACATATTTTTTTCTATTATTGAAATAATAAATTCAATTTGAATTTTTCCCTATATTAACGACGTTGGAAGTGACATTAATTGGAAGAAAAAAGTTGTACGCTATCCCTTTCACACCCTAGGCTGGATCGGTTGACTAAGATAAGCCTCTTTGAAGAATGAAAGTGAGGTGAATACTAGTTAGTCACATATTTAGTTCCCATTGAAAAAGAGAAGGAATCCTTCTATTCCCACTCATATTTCTACTACCTAACTCAAATCAGTGTTTTATAGTGAAGATAATATGCAACCAAGAAAGAAATCTTAAACAGTTAAGACACCAAATTCAGAAAGCCTTAACCATCAACTTTCAATCTAAATAAGGATCATTTATATCTCAAACAACTAGAGACAAATATGTAACATTATTAAAAATGGTGTTAACAACTTGGAAGAAGCCATAAATAAATTTTGTTCTCAAGAAATTCATGGTATTTGCTAAAACAAAGTCTCCAATTTTAGCTCTAAGTTTTTTTCAATGGGTTGCATTGCGATCAGGGTTCAACATAATCATTCAAATATGATGCACTTGTCAATATTCTCATCCATTCTAAGGAATTTAAAACCTTGCAGATTATTTTTCACACAGAGGTTAAAAATAGTGTTTTTACAATGGATTATCCTCTTGCTTCGTTGTGTGTGTGTAAACCCTAAAATATCATTATTGGGTGGTTCATGGATGAATATAACACAAGGATGAACTATGAAAGGAACCCGTAGGCTACCAATGGGTAGGAATATTTAAGTACCCATGTGTGAATCTCACATGATACATTCATCGCTACCATACCCATGCCACCTCCTGCTAACCCTATAGGAGTTGTTATTAATAGGATGCAAGGGCTAGTAGTGTTGAGAAATCTAGGGGAAACAAGTGTAGGTGATTACTCTTAGTTTGATAACTCCTTGTGATGTATTTTTTATTTTCTTGATTAAATTTTTCTTTCCTTTATTATTATTAGTGCTCTCTATCATCAAACAAATACCAAATCATAAAGAACAATGAGACAATAAGACACAAGATGTAGGTGATCAACCATGGACAAAACCTCTCCAACTGAGAGGAAAATATACCAAAATTATTCTCTTCTTATAGAAATTCAATTGACTAATTCCAATACCTATGACCCTTGACCAATACCATCCAATATCAATTCAACTTTCCTTCTTGAACAACTTCCAACAACTTCAACCCAATAATAATTTATGCAAGTTCGACCTAGTAGCTTCAGCAAATGCAACCTTGATGTAGCTTCAACGACTTCGATATAGTAGCTTAGCAACTTTGACTTAGAAGAAGCTTCACAACTTCGACTTAGAAGAAGCTTCACAACTTTGACCTTACAATTTCAACCTTTGCAGCTTCACAGCTTCGACCTTACAACTTCAGGTCTTTTATGTTGCATCTTCACAACTTCAGCCTTTGCAGTTTCATGGCGTTGACCTTCTAGCTTCAGAATTTTTTCTAGCCCAGTAATTGTAGAAACCCTAACAAAAGAGAGAGATATAGAGGCAAAAAAACTTCAAACTTGTTCTTCTTCTCCTTCTTCATCCTTTTCCAACTTCTATCTTAAGGATATCGAACTTGGTTGAGCGTGTGTCTAAATGAGGTTGAGTTCCTTCTTATATATAGGTTTTTGAGGGGTAAGAATTGCTATCTTTAGTTTTACTTGTCCCTTCATGTAGGCCAACTTTATCTTTGTGCCATGACAAGGTCTTGGAGGGTCTTTTGACAATATTTTGAATCAAATAATTTTTTTTTACAATATGTAACATGCCCAAATGTGTCTCCAATACATGACATTGACTCAATTGACTTTATGAAAAAATTAGAAGCACACAATGGGTGCTTGACCTAAAAATAAATTTCCCTTGCGCATGAAACCCATGCCTCAAGAATAATAAAAATAAATTAATTTTTCTATTTTCATTAAAAACATAAAATCATGATTACATATGTAGTTATGAATATCAAACCTAGTTACATATTTCAACACTCCCTCTTAAATTGGGAGGTATTCATAATCCATACACAAGGTACTTGGACATTCACAATCTAAGGAATTCTCATATGAAGAGTGTGATTGATAACCCATATGTCTAGCATCATACCAATCAACATTTTCACATAGAAATGCCTTAACTAACACCTCTATCTCTCCACAATATCAAAGCACAATGTTGGCAAGACCAATGAATGATAGACACCATCATCATTATATCTCAAGGAACATACCCCACCCGTGTGTTCACAGGTTATGTCCTTCCAGGACTATTCTTATCTTGGATTCTGAGTTCTCAAAGAATATTGGTCCTCTATGGATACTCTTATCTTGTATTCCCTACGTCATCCTTAAAGAGTATCGAATAATTCCATATGTTTACCCAATCCACCATTATTTCTTCCAAAGTGAAGACAAGAATGATGTGTCTATCTCTCCTCATGGCCTTCACTAAGGCTTACAACTATTAGTCCTGGTCTAGTGCATGACACATGAAGTAGAGAACAATATTTGTCACTCCCTATTAACCAAGGATGACCAACCCATTCCTATAAAAGGAATGTACCTAACATCCCTCTCAACAAGGAACCTTTTGTTAGCAAGTCATGTGTTCTTCAGTGGAGATCATGGTACCTTCAACTGCTTGAAGAGCTCCTCCTTTTGATGTCATGGATTTTATCTTTATCATTATGGAGCCTTCATCTTTTGGGACTTCTTCTTAGGGAATTTTCCATCCATCACTTTCCTTCATGAACTATGTCAATCATGTCATCCTTTTCTTCATCAAAAAGTGGTCTTCGAATCCACATCTAGCTCTTCTTCATACAAATACCTCTTCCAATTCATGTTTCCTTTAGGATATTTCATCCAACCACATGAGTGCTAGTTTTAGCTGAAATATATAACTCTGTTTATGTATCCCCATATCAACCCATCCATATGATTTTCAAAAATAAAAAATGAACATCAAATCAAAGCTACCCTTTTTGATGGCCCTTCATCATGACATCTACTTGTAGCAACATCAACATCCTGCATACATATTGACACATCTCCAAGATATTCAATTTCAAGAGTCTCCATTCTTTCTAGACTTCATCAAAGTATTCATACCTTTTCCATGGAGATGGCATGGCCATTTCTCCTATTCATCATATGTTGATTTCCTTTTCTTTGTTCTCATAGTTGCATCTTTCAGGATCTCTTCTTTCTGTATTCACATATTATTCACCAAGAAATTTAATCCATAGTTCCTTAATATTTGTCAACCATCTCATATTCCATATGAGGACATATTATGTTGATTTCATCTAGTCAACATGTGAACCATGCCCTAATGCATCTTTTCAAAGGAACAAATCCCTTTTCTTCGACCATGTTCATGAGGTAGAAAATTTACCCATGGTATCTGCAACTATATGATAACATGACATAATTTACAAAACAGATGCATCCATACCTATTTTCTTCTTTTGGTATTCTGGAATTCCTTTGGCAGATTTCTTTCTTTGATTTATATTACTTCAACCATCTCAACATGTTTCATTCTTGTGTCACCATACCATCATCCTTCTAGACAATGAATCCCAAAAAAGGTGGAATTCTTAATGAAAAACTTGCTTCCTCCAAGAGAGGTGAACCTTTTAATGAAGATTCCAACGAAGGATATAGATTACCCTCATCCGGAAGAAGATCCTTTCTCATGATGACGGTGTAATATGACTTCCTTCTATCATGTTAGATTACTTCCTTTCAACCATATGCACTACACATTCTTTCAATGAGGTTACCAATAGCTACTTCCTTTATATGATGACTACTACATCCATGTATACTTATACTTCAACTATTCTTTCAATATTTTCTAATGATATCATGAGCTCTTGCTTCAAATATATGCTTTTAGTATGATGCCATATTCTACTAAGATGCATCTTGTCATAATTCTTATCATCTTGACTTCCATGGTGGAGATATTTTCGCCTTCCACTTCACCTTGCTATGTATTGGAGAAACACTGATAGTGAAGATCTATCCCTTTGGATTTCTTCTCATTGGGTTCTTCCACTTCCTTAGTGATATGGGCCTCATTCCTATTGTTTTCCTTCTTGAAATTTGGACTTGTAAGCTTTATTGTAGTGTCCATATTCTTGATAGTCATAGCATTGGATATTTTCCATATTCTTTTTCTTATTTTCTGAGGACAAAAATTCCCAAAATTTCCTTTTATTTTAGACATGGAAGAAAATGCTTCAATTTGTTCATTTGATCTCATGTCACTTTTTTCCTTCAACGTAGTTTACTCAACCTTACATAATAACCAAATTTCACTAAATGGGGTGTCTTCCTTATTTCCATAAACACTTGATACAAATTTTCCCCATTCCTTTGGTAGTGCATTGAGCACCACAATGATCATTTATTTATCATAAATTATTTCCTTAATTCTTGCGGTTGATCTTGTACTATTTCTGACACCCTCATAAAGTATGATGTTATTCATTCTTTCTTTTAAGTTTCGACAACTGAACTCTTAACATGATCAATGACTTCATTTTCTATGAGGATTAAATATGTCCTCTTCTTCGATTCAATATAGTTTGTTGATCCAACCAATTTGTTTCTTTCCTTGAAAAATGAATTCATTTTGATAGATTCAGATGTGGATATAAAAATATTTACTTGTGAAGATATCTCGATGAAAATATGTTCAAATTCATGCCTTCTTGATTTTGATAATAGAAGATGTATTCCTTCAAAAATGATCCTTTAAAGAGAGGGAGATCACTTTGGTTCCTTAATGATGATGACAATGCCTTCTCGTTCCATTTTTAAAGTTAAATTTAGTCAAATTTTTCCTTTCAGTAGTTACAACTTCTCCTTTGACCTACTTTTCGACCCCCTGCAATTTGACTGCATTTTTTTATCACTACAGAAGCCTTAGTTTTTGCACATGTGGGAGAAATACAAATATTTTACCCTTCTCTCTTCTTTGCTTGGATAAAGGCTTCTTCTTTTATAACTCAGCATGTAATATGGCTAGACTTGCACTTGATTTTGACCTCCTTAGGTGACTATAATGATTTGGCTTCTGCTGCAACAAATGATCCCTAATCTCCTTGCACGTGGGAACAATGAAAGACCAAAACATACCCAAAATTTCCTAAATCATCTTTATTTTTTTCGATGATGAAATGATTCAATTTTATAACCCTTCTTTGGATGATCTAGGGTTTCGAGATATTCTGTCTTTGAGATGTGATGATATTTGATAGGAATGGTCCTTCTTGATCATTGATATCCTATATGATATTTTAATGCTTCGACCCCTGAATCTCCTTCTTTAAGCTGCCTTTTCTTGCCTTGTTACCTTAGCTCTGATACCATGTTGAGAAATTTAAGGGTATAAAATGTAGGTGATTTCTCTTTCTTTGATAATTGATTGTGATTTATTTCTACTTTTCTTTATTAACTTGTTCTTTCCTTTATTATTATTAGTGTTCTCTATCATCAAACAACTACCAAATCATAAATAACAATGAGACAATAGGACACAAGATGTAGGCAATCATCCAGGGCCAAAATCTCTCTAACTGAGAGGAAAACCCACCAGAATTATTCTCTTCTTATAGACCTTCAATTGACAAATTCCAAGACCTATGACCCTTGACCAAGACCCTCCAAATCCAAGTCAACATTACTTCTTGAACAATTTCTCCAAGAAATTCAACCCCAACAATAATTTTTGCAACTTCGACCTAACAACTTCAACAACTTTGACCTTGCAGCTTCAAATATTTGACCTTTGTAGCTTCACAACTTCAACCTTACAACTTCACAACTTCGATGTTGCATATTCATAGCTTTAACCTTTGCAGCTTCAAAGCTTTGACATTTCAGCTTCAGAATTTTGTCCTGATCATTAATTATAGAAACACTAAAAAAAGAGAGAGAGATAGAGGCCCAAAAACTTTGAACTTGTTCTTCTTCTCCTTCTTCATCATTTTCCAGCTTCAATATTGAGGAGATCGAACTTGCTTGAGTGTGTGTCCAATTGAGGTTTAGTTCCTTCTTATATATAGGATTTTGATGGGTACGAATTGCTATCTTTAGGCCGACTTGTCCCTTAATGTAGGCGGAGTTGATATTTGTGCCATGACGAGGTCTTGGAGGGTATTTTGACACTACTTTAACTGAAATAAATTTTATTTAAAATATGTAACATGCCTAAATGGATCTTCAATACATGACAATGACTTAATTGAATTTATGAGAAAACTAGAAGCGATCAATGGGTGCTTGACTTAAAAATAAATTCCCTTGAGCATGAAACCCATGCCTCAAGAATAATAATAATGATTTATTTTTCAAATTTCATTAAATACATAAAATCATGATTACATATTCCATTATAAAGACCAAAACTAGTTACATATTTCAACAAGTAGCAAGTTGAAAAGGAGATAAGTATGATAGTCCACAAGAGAAATCAGCTAGGGGTTCTCACTATGTAAGCCTATGTATCAATATCATGAGGGAATCATCCACTAGCCAAGATTACATATGTTGTCAGAGACATGTGAAGGCCCACATACCTTAAGCATTGACCCAAATCAAAGTTGCAAGACGGGTATGATGTGAGGCGAGCATAAGACTAATGAAAAAGAAACATCAAGACAACAAGAATATTGGGATAAGGAACAACCGAGATTTATTACTACATAATAATGATAAAAAATAACTTATGAAATCTAAATGATGAAATTATGATCATTAAGTCTAACTACCATGTAGGTGATGCAATAACTAAACTATGATAGTATTAAAATTTTATGATTAATATGTAAGTGATATAATGACTTGAACATGCAAGTAAAGCATGATCAAGACTAACAATAAAAATAGAATCTTGATTATAAAATCATCAACAAGAGAGAAGAAGACCATACCTATACTTAGCTATAGGTGAGCCATGAAAGGTTAGGAACATGTTGGGATGAGCTAGATGTCTACATCATAGAGGTTAATGACTTGCCTCAAGGTGGAGTAGGGATAGCAACACCAACTCATAGAAAATGGATGAAGGATACATAAAAAATGAAACGTTGGAAGTGATGGTAGTAGTGTGATTCTAAGAAAGGAAAGATAAATAAGAAGGAAACACTAGCATGACATTGGAAAAAATTCATGAGGTAACACTATAAATATTTTTGCAAACATCATGAGGTGACATACAATGAATAAGATGCAATGCTACTAAAAGTGGTGGCCTACTAATCTAGGGCTATCATGAGCATGAAGGTGATGTATGGTAACCTTGAGATAGTGCAAGCACACGAGGTGACATAAATTAATCCAATATTATCATGGTTATGGAGGCACCCTATGCTAGTCAATGACATAGTATGAGAGCCATCTTACATATGACATTCTAGAGAGCATTAGCTTAATAGGTGGAATATGTCAATAGGGAGGTAATTGAGTATGAGAGGTGACTAGGTCTTCTAAAAATGAGTTTATATAAAATATAACCCTAATCTATATACTTATTTTTACCAAATGTTAGAGGGGAGACTTATTTTAGAGAGTTTTACCAAAGTATTTGTTGGGTATTTATATTTAGGGCTTTGTGTGTTTCTTAGAATAATATATCTCATTTCAATGGATCCTAAAAACTATCACTTTGAGATTTGAAATAAACAATCCTTTAACGTTATTTAGTGCTATGTCTAACAAACACACATTGGTGCTTAATTTTCTACAATACTACAACAATTGGTGCTTCCATATATAGAATATTATCTTCAACTATTATTAATGCACAATTTATAGTAATAATGCATTAATGTAATGATTGCTACATAACATACCCATGTTTTAAAAAACATTTTTGGATTTAAATATGTGCATATAATAGTAAAAAATAACCAATGCAAATTGCTATATAAAGTAAATTGATGAGTTTAAAAATAATTGTGAAAAAAATGAATATACTTACTTTATAAATATATTTCAAAATTTGTGTATCTCATTATGTAACATCTATATGCAACATTTATATTGATTAAATATCAAGGAAAAAAAAGCTTATAAACATGAGTGTGAGCCAGGTTCATCAAAAGTTGACAACATGTTAGATTTAAATAATGCATATCGGTTAACTCATGTATTACAAAAAAAAGCATAAAACGAAACAATAATATTATTCATGATATTATTATGTCAGCCCATTATATATATATATATATATATATATATACTCTTCAAATCATATGATTATTTTACTTTGTGCATTTGATATATTATAACCAGCCTAGATCCATCTTAACTTCGGATCTATCAAGTGCCCAGAGGGATCAAATCTCTCGAGGTGAAAACCTCTTTTTTGAGTGCAAAACTTGAGGAAAGGTTTTCACCTCGAGAGATTTGATCCCTCTCAGTGCTTGATAGATCCGGAGTTAAGATGGATCTAGGCTGGTTTCAGTCGTGTGCCACCAAGGAAAATCTATTGATAATATGAGGAACATATGCTTAATTTTATCAATAATATGTAAATATATCTAATATTAACATAACCATTTTAAATATGTTAAATATTTTAATTTTAAATTTGATTAGTTACCTTTGTTGAGATGATAAATATTGTAAAATAACTTTAATGATGAAATAAAATTTTGAATGCAAAGTGACAATGTAATAATATTGAATGATAGAAACTCTGAATAATAAGAATGTATTCAATTACGAATAGTCTTCATGGTGGTCGATTTTAAACTGTTTTCTTCTACTATTCTTATTTTCACCCATGTTAGTTTTGTCATTTTTTCATATTGATTATTTGAAAAGGACAGTTGGTCGATTTTAAACTGTTTTCTTCTACTATTCTTATTTTCACCCATGTTAGTTTTGTCATTTTTTCATATTGATTATTTGAAAAGGACAGTTGGAATTGTAAACCATTTAAATATTTAGCTCGAGCTGTTGTAGTAAACATCATACCTTGTCTCTCTTGCTCTCCAATATTAATAGGTTGAATTACTACAACACAAAAATCAATGTACATTGTCAATAATTTTTTGTGCTTACACTGAAATCATTACACACACACTATTAATCCAATGAATTTAAAATTAATGTACCATCATACATCCAATTATATCAAATTAGAAATCAACATATAAACTGAAATCAATGCAACTAATGCAAGAAATCAAATAATAATAGAAAACAACATCTACACTATAATCAATGCATCTAATGCAAGTAATGAAATATGATTAGAAATCAATATATACACTCAAATAAATGAGTCTAGTGCAAGTAGGAAAATAGGATTTAAAGCCAACATTTACAGTGAAATCAATGCATCTAGTGCATGCAATCAAATAGGTTTAGAAATCACCATCTACACTGAAATAAATGCATTTAGTACAAGGAATCAAATAGGATTATAAGTCATCTACATTTAAATCAATGCATTTAGTACGAGCAATCAAATATAATTATAAATCAACATCTACATTGAAATTAATGCATCTAGTGCAAGAAATCAAATAAGATTATAAATCACCATCTACACTGAAATCAAGGCATTTAGTGAAAGCAATCAAATAGGATTAGAAATCACCATCTACATTGAAATCAATCCATTCAGTGCAAGAAATCAAATAGGATTAAAAATAATCTACATTGAAATCAATTCATCTAGTGAAAGAAATCAAATATAACCAAAAATCAAAATCTACATTACAATTAATGCATCGAGTGAAATCTATCAAATAGGATTAGAAATCATCATCTACATTGAAATTAATGCATTTAGTGCAAGAAATCAAATAGGATTAGAAATCATCTACATTAAAATCAATCCATCTAGTGTAAGTGATCAAATATCATTAGAAATCAACATCTACACCAAAATCAATTCATCTAGTGCAAGAAATCAAATAGGATTAGAAATCACCATCTACACTGAAATCAATGCATATACTGCAGGAAACCTTCTTCCGTCTCTCCCCCATATATATCTATATATCCATCCATATCTCCTTCTTTTTCTCTTTATCTCACCCCACCATACACACACTCTCTCTCATTCCATATCTATCAATTTCCTTGTCCCTCCCTCCTTCTCTCCATCTATCTTTTTTTCTCTTCACCTTACATCTATATCTATATCTCACTCTATCTCTCTATATCAACTCCAAAACATAAACTCTCTTTCTCCAATCTATCTATCTATCTATCACTCCCTCCTCCTCCTCCTCCTCTCTCTCTCTCTCTCTCGCTTCTATCTATTTTCCTTCCTGCTACGCTTTCCCCCTCTCTCTCCATGTTCTTTATCACTCCCTCTCTCTCTCTCTCTCTCCACCTTTCACCCTCTATGTATTTATTCTTACCTCCCCCTCTCTCCCTCTCCATCTTCATATCTCTTTCCCTACCTCTCTTCACCCTCTCTCTTCCTTTCTCTCGCCCCCCTATCTCTCTATCTTCACCTTCCAACTTTGTTACCATATGCCTCTCTCTCTCCTTCTCTCCCCCCTTCTCTCCATATCTCCTTATTTGTCTCTTTATCTCACCCCAAAACATACACACTCCCTCTTCATCTCTCCCTTGTCACTCCCCCTCTCTCTCCACTACTCACTCTCTATGTATTTATTCTTCCCTCCCTCTCTCCTCATCCAGCTCCATCTCTCAATCCCTCCCTCTCTCCCCCTCCAAATCCATATTTCTATCCCTCCCTCTCTCCTCCTCTCTTTCAAGTCCCCTCTCCTTTCCTTCCTCTCTCTCCCTTTCTCTCCTACCTCTCTTTCTCTTCCCTCATCTCTCTCCTCTCTCCCTTTATCTCATACCTCCCTTTATCTTCCCCCATATCTCTCTCTCTCTCTCTCTCTCTCTCTCTCTCTCTCTCTCTCCTACAATCCTCTCTTCCCCCATCACTCTCTTCCTCTCTCTCATCATTCCTCTCTCACCTCCTTCTATTTGACCCCCCAGCTCTCTTTCTTTCTCTCTCTCTCTGTCCTCCAATCCTCTCTCTTCCCCCATCACTCTATCTCACTCTCCAACTATCTTACTATTTCTATCCCTTTATCCTTCTCTCCCCCCTTGTCTCCATCACTCCTCCTTTCTCCTTCTCTCCCCCTTGTCTCCATCACTCCTATGTATCTTTATCCCACCCATAAGCATACACACTCTCTCTCCATCTCTCCCTTGTCACTCCCTCTCTATGTATTTCTTCTTCCTTTCCTCGCTCTGACTCCAGCTCCATCTCTCTATCCCTCCTTCTCTCCTCCACCTCTCACCCTTTCTCTCCTATCTCCCTCTCCCTTCCCCCTTCTTTCTCTCTCTCTCACTTTCTACCCTCCAATCCTCTCTCCTTCTCCCTCCCTCTCTCCTTATCTCTTTCCCACCTCCATCTTTATGTCTCCCTCTCCCTCTCCTACCCTTCTCTAACTCTCTCACTCTTCTCACTCTCTCTCTCTTCATTCCTCTTCTCCCTTCTCCTTCAATTTATCTCCATATATCCCTTGTCACTCCCCCCATTTCTCCACCTCTATCATATATCTTGATATATTAATATATATTACAAAATAATAAATTTAATATTGTATTAATCTAAACATATTAAATTTAATAATATTAATATTTTAATATTAATGTTAGGGTTAATAATGTTTTTTTTTGCATGGTATTAATAATAATTTGGTCCATGGTATTTGGATCTTATACTTCATATATAATTAGATCTTTATTTCTAATCGTATTTGATATATTTTTATTTATTTACCTTACCTCTTTATACCTCTTTTATATTTACTTATTTACCATACCTATGTTATAAATATATTATTTGGCCCATGGTATTTGCCCATGGTATTATTAATAATTTGTCCCATGGTATTTGGCCCATGGTATTTGCCCACGGTATTATTATTAATAATTTGTCCCATGGTATTAATAATAATTTGTCCCATAGGCTTCACCTAAATAAAACCTGTTTTTGAGTTTTTGTAAATATAAAGTGGTTTATTGAGTAAATATAAAAATTGGTTTTATTTATTTACCATACCTCTAGTTTATTTATATTTTTATTTATTTACCATACCTCCTGAGTAATATAAAAAGAGGTTTTATTTAGTTACCATACCTATAGTTTATTTATATTTTTACGTATTTACCATCTTTTATTTATTTACCATATTTATTTTTTGAGTGTTAGTAAACTCTTCATATTTTAAGTTTATATCATTTAAATTTATTTTTAATAAATTTTTAATTGTTCATTTATATGTTTATGTAAGCTATTGTTCAAGCCGACATTTTTTTTGGCTTTCGACATACTTACACATCAAGGTCATACTGGGCTGTAGAATGCACCTATCGGTGCAATAAGAGATTTCCAGATTAAAAAACATGACATTACCCAAAAAAAAATTAGTTATTTAATTATTTGAGACATTACATTTTTTTATTTGTATAAATAAGATGAATTTTTAAAATATCTTTCACTAATTTTTCAATAAGAGAAAAATTAGTTATTTAATTATTTGAGACATTACATTTTTTTATTTGTATAAATAAGATGAATTTAAAAACACTTTTCCACTACTCTTCTAACAAGAACAGCACGTAGCTGTAGTCCCTACCACAACCTTTCCCATGGAAGGCCATATAGCTAGTCTGTAGCATATGAAATAGCAATTTACAAATTCTTTCACATTAAACAATGTGAGGAGGAGGCAACTCATATATGGGATCTCCAACCAGCGTGGAGAAGAAAACATTTTGCAACCTATTCCATTGAAGGCCTTTCATCTGGTATCCTCTTAATACACCAAAACGTTGTCTTCATCATTCTTTTAATCGCCTCCATCTAAAGGGAATCATTTTTTACTCCACTCACAATACTTTTGTTAACCAATATAAAAATATAACACTTACAATGTATCACTATGAAAAATTGAGAAATTGAAAATGTATTAAAGGATTGAAAAGTGGGCATCATGCATAACATCATTGATGGGGCATCGTTGGATTAGACAAGTCATTTTTTACTCCATTCAGAATACTTTTGTCAACCAATATAACACTTACAATGTAGCACTATAAAAAAATTGAGAAATTGAGAATGTATTAAAGGATTGACAAGTGGGCATCATGCATAACATCATTGATGGGGCATAGTTGGATTAGACAGGTCATTTTTTACTTCACTCAGAATACTTTTGTCAACCAATATAAAAATATAACACTTACAATGTATCACTATGAAAAATTGAGAAATTGAGAATGTATTAAAAGATTGACAAGTGGGAATCATGCATAACATCATTGATGGGGAAAATATAAACTTCCATAATCATTCGATCATCGATCTATTGCTCTGAATATTCATGGTCCTTTATGTATAATATATAATATGCAGATCGCTATAGACAAAGATCATCTACCAACTACTCTGATGAATTTCTAATTATTCATGCTCGTTTATATATAATATGTAGATAGCTATAGAGAGAGATTGCAACACATGGCCATTTATATATAATATGTAGATAGTTTATATATAATTTCTAGTTATTCATGGTCGTTTATATATAATATGCAGATAGTTTATATATAATCTGCAGATAGCTATAGAGAGAGATTGCAACACATGGCCATTTATATATAATATGCAAATACTTTATATATAATATGCAGATAGCTATAGCCAGAGATTGCAACACAGACTTGGAACAAATGAAATGGACATAGAGGTGGAAATGGATGCACAAAAAGCTCATGCATAAATGGAAAGCGAAGAAATCAGCAAATGAAATGGACATAAAGGTAGAAATGGATGCACAAAAAGCTCATGCATGAATGGAAAGCTAAGCAAATGAAATGGACATAGGAGTAGAAATGGATGCACAAAAAGCTCATGCATAAATGGAAAGTGAAGAAATCAGCAAATGAAATGGACATAGACGTAGAAATGGATGCAAAAAAAGTTCATGCATAAATGGAAAGCTAAGCAAATGAAATGAACATAAAGGTAGAAATAGATGCACAAAAAGCTCATGCATAAATAGAAAGCTAAGAAATCAGCTAACAGTGCAACCCCTACCATGCCATCCCCATAAGATCTAAAGATTTGGTATTTTCTAGAACCAAATTAGATATGTATGGTTATATTAAAATAAAAAAATATATAACATAACTATGGTTATATTAAAATAAAAAATTATAACATAACTATAATAATGATTGATAATTGTTGTTTGATTTATAATTCTTAATATTAAAAATAAAAAATAAAAACTAGAAAAGTAATATATACTTTGGAAAGAAATCCATGCACCAAGATGGTCTCCCAACATAATCATAATTTTCTGATGCTTTGAGTAGGAGCTTCCGTTTTTGATAATCGAAAGGCAAAATATAAGTGTAAATATAGGCATGGAATCCACCTCAAATTATAATATAAGCTGGAATGGAAATATCTCGTGTTTAATGCATATAAAGCGGTGTTTTTATGTGTATAAAACCGGTATGTAACCCACTTAAAAATCTATAAAATAAAGCCAAGCAGGGTAAGTATAAGTCATGGTTGTCTAACCATAAAATTTGGATTGTCAGTTGTAGTGGGGTTACTCATCTCGAGCACTATTTTCATTGATGGCATAGCGGGTGAACCGTTTGTATCAGTGGAGTTGAGAGGCTATTGAAGAAAACCAATGGAAATTTTAGTTAACTATTTAGAAATAATAAAGTGTGATTAATTAAATGGAGGGATTTATGTATTGGCAATCAGGAAAAATTAACTTTTTTAACAAATCACAGTGACGGAGGAAGTAGTAATCGTTGACAACTCAGCTGTAATTACATTTCAGGTTGTTTGTTCGCATGAATGGCTGAGTTTCCACCAATGTAGTTGAGCATCTTCCTACACATGAGATAGCTGCTCCAATCCCACCCAAACTCAATGGTGAAGAGCTCTTGCCTTTGAGTAAGTCCTTGAGTTTTTTAGTTGTAGTTGTAGGGGCAAATTACACTGGCCAGGTCCGTGAGTACTTTAAGCTGGAAGAAAAAAATGTAAAATCATTGGTGCAAGCATCTGAAGTATCGTAGGAAATGAAAGCAAAATAGTTTTATTTTGGTTAAAATTAAATAGCTGCTTTAAAAATACTAGCGGAAGGGGTGAAGCACTACATCTTATTCGAAGTAATATCGGAATCTTGATAATGAACCATGCTGGCTGGTTCAAAACTCAATCGACACAATTTGCTCAAACGTGATTTTCACCAAAAAAATTTATACAGAATTTATGGCTCACAAAAGCCATATTCCTAATATCAGTGTGCTTGTGGCAATCCAGAACAAAAATATCTCCATATCCACGTTGATCACGATAGATCTCTCTAGATCCTGCAAATGCAGATCCCATGGAAAAAATCCAGATTATCACAGCCAACCTTGCAAGGTCATGGGATGAAGCTGTCAGGAAGGTGTTGAGTTGAGGCTGTGTTTTCAGATTGCAATGTGACAGATACAACGAACTAGTAGAGGTACTACCTACATGTGACAGCTACAACCAACGAACTTGTACAGGTGCTCGCTTTAGGTGACAGAGGTGACCGCTAACAGACAAAGGTTCCAAAATGGAGTATATTATTTTGTTTACAAAAATAAGTTATTAAATTATAACATTTAATGTTTGAGAGTAATGCTAATTTCAAAATTAGCATTAGTTTTATGAATGGGTGGAAAAGCCAACCACACAAAATCTTAACCTAAAGTTTATATGTCTCTTAGAAAAGGAAACTTTGGATATCTGCATGACCAACTAGAAAATAATATATTGAAAAACTTGAAGCTAGTAATAACGCTTCAAATCCTATTGTCCAATCATATTAAAATTAAATAATTTTAAATGTAAAATTTTGACAAAAACTTAAGTTAATTGGGTTATAGTCGGTTGTTGCGCCTAGAGGCGCATTCTACAGCCCAGTATAACCCCGATGTGTAAGTATGGCCGAAGCCAAAAAAAAATGTCGTCTTGAACAATAGCTTACATAAACATATAAATGAACAATTAAAAATTTATTAAAAATAAATTTAAACGATATAAACTTAAAATATGAAGAGTTTGCTAACACTCAAAAAAGAGATATAGTAAATAAATAAAATATAGTAAATACGTAAAACTATAAATAAACCATAGGTATGGTAAATAAATAAAAATATAAATAAACTATAGGTATGGTAAATAAATAAAACTGATTTTTATATTTACTCAATAAACCACTTTATATTTACAAAAACTCAAAACAGGTTTTATTTAGGTGAAGCCTATGAGACAAATTACTATTAATACCATGGGCCAAATACCATGGGACAAATTATTAATAATACCATGGGCAAATACCATGGGCCAAATAATATATTTATAAAATAGGTATGGTAAATAAGTAAATATAAAGAGGTATAAAGAGGTAAGGTAAATAAATAAAAATATATCCAATACGATTAGAAATCAAAATCTAATTATATATGAAGTATAAGGGTCAAATACCATGGACCAAATTATTATTAATACCATGCCAAAAAAAACATTATTAACCCTAACATTAATATTATTAAATTTAATATGTTTAGATTAATACAATATTAAATTTATTATATTGTAATATATATTAATATATCATGATATATGATAGAGGTGGAGAAATAGGGGGAGTGACAAGGGAGATATGGAGATAAATTGAAGGAGAAGGGAGAAGAGGAATGAAGAGAGAGAGAGAGAATAGTGAGAGAGTTAGAGAAGGGTAAGAGAGGGAGAGGGAGACATAAAGATGGAGGTGGGAGAGAGATAAGGAGAGAGGGAGGGAGAAGGAGAGAGGATTGGAGGGTAGAGAGTGAGAGAGAGAGAAAGAAGGGAGAAGGGAGAGGGAGGTAGGAGAGAAAGGGAGAGAGAGAAAGGATGAGAGGTGGAGGAGAGAAGGAGGGATAGAGAGATGGAGCTGGAGGCGGAGCGAGGAAAGGAAGAATAAATACATAGAGAGGGAGTGACAAGGGAGAGATGGAGAGAGAGTGTGTATGCTTATGGGTGGGATAAAGATACATAGGAGTGATGGAGACAAGGGGAAGAGAAGGAGAAAGGAGGAGTGATGGAGACAAGTGGGGAGAGAAGGATAAAGGGATAGAAATAGTAAGATAGTTGGAGAGTGAGATAGAGTGATGGGGGAAGAGAGAGGATTGGAGGACAGAGAGAGATAGAAAGAAAGAGAGCTGGGGGGTCAAATAGAAGGAGGTGAGAGAGGAATGATGGGAGAGAGGAAGAGAGTGATGGTGGAAGAGAGGATTGTAGGAGAGAGAGACAGAGAGAGAGATGGGGGAAGATAAAGGGAGGTATGAGATAAAGGGAGAGAGAGGAAGGAAAAGGGAGGGGACTCGAAAGAGAGGAGGAGAGAGGGAGGGATAGAAATATGTATTTGGAGGGGGAGAGAGGGAGGGATTGAGAGATGGAGAGAGAGAGAGATGGGGGAAGAGAAAGGGAGGTAGGAGAGAAAGGGAGAGAGAGGAAGGAAAGGAGAGGGGACTTGAAAGAGAGGAGGAGAGAGGGAGGGATAGAAATATGGATTTGGAGGGGGAGAGAGGGAGGGATAGAAATATGGATTTGGAGGGGGAGAGAGGGAGTGATTGAGAGATGGAGATGGATGAGGAGAGAGGGAGGGAAGAATAAATACATGGAAAGTGAGTAGTGGAGAGAGAGGGGGAGTGACAATGGAGAGATGAAGAGGGAGTGTGTATGTTTTGGGGTGAGATAAAGAGACGAATAAGGAGATATTGAGAGAAGGGGGGAGAGAAGGAGAGAGAGAGGCATATGGTAACAAAGTTGGAAGGAGAATATATAGAGAGGGAGGGGGGGGAGAGAAAGGAAGAGAGAGAGTGAAGAGAGGTAGGGAAAGAGATATGAAGATGGATAGGGAGAGAGGGGGAGGTAAGAATAAAGACATAGAGGGTGAAAGGTGGAGAGAGAGAGAGGGAGTGATAAAGAAGATGGAGAGAGAGGGAGAAAGGGTAGCAGGAAGGAAGAGAGATAAAAGCGTGCGTGCGAGAGAGAGAGAGTGAGAGAGGAGGCAGAGGAGGGAGTGATAGATAGATAGATAGATTGGAGAAAGAGAGTTTATGTTTTGGATTTGATATAGAGAGATAGAGTGAGATATAGATATAGATGTAAGGTGAAGAGAAAAAAAGATAGATGGAGAGAAGGAGGGAGGGACAAGGAAATTGATAGATATGGAGTGAGAGAGAATGTGTGTATGGTGGGGTGAGATGAAGAGAAAAATACGGCGAGATTGATGGATATATAGATATATATATGGGGGAGAGAGGGAAGAAGGTTTCCTACCGTAGATGCATTGATTTCAGTGTAAATGGTGATTTCTAATCCTATTTGATTTCTTGCACTAGATGAATTGATTTTGGTGTAGATATTGATTTCTAATGATATTTGATTACTTACACTAGATGGATTGATTTTAATGTAGATGATTTCTAATCCTATTTGATTGCTTGCACTAAATGCATTAATTTCAGTGTAGATGATGATTTCTAATCCTATTTGATTGATTTCACTTGATGCATTAATTTTAATGCAGATTTTGATTTTTGGTTATATTTGATTTCTTTCACTAGATGAACTGATTTCAATGTAGATTATTTTTAATCCTATTTGATTACTTGCACTGAATGGATTGATTTCAACGTAGATGGTGATTTCTAACCTATTTGATTGCTTTCACTAAATGCCTTGATTTCAGTGTAGATGGTGATTTCTAATCTTATTTGATTGATTGCACTAGATGCATTAATTTCAATGTAGATGTTGATTTATAATTATATTTGATTGCTTGCACTAAATGTAGATGATTTAACTAAATGCATTGATTTAAATGTAGATGATTTATAATCCTATTTGATTCACTGCACTAAATGCATTTATTTCAGTGTAGATGGTGAATTCTAATCCTATTTGATTGCATGCATTAGATGCATTGATTTCAGCGTAGATGTTGGCTTTAATTCCTATTTTCCTACTTGCACTAGACTCATTTATTTGAGTGTAGATGTTGATTTCTAATCATATTTCATTACTTGCATTAGATGCATTGATTTTAGTGTAGATGTTGTTTTCTATTATTATTTGATTTCTTGCATTAGTTGCATTGATTTCAGTGTATATGTTGATTTCTAATTTGATGTAATTGGATGTATGATGGTACATTAATTTTAAACTCATTGGATTAATAGTGTGTGTGCAATGATTTCAGTGTAAGCACAAAAAATTATTGACAACGTACATTGATTTTTGTGTTATAGTAATTAAACCTATTAATATTGGAGAGCAAGAGAGATAAGGTATGATGTTTACTACAATAGCTCGAGATAAATATTTAAATGGTTTACGATTCCAACTGTCCTTTTCAAATAATCAATATGAAAATATGACAAAACCAACATGGGTGAAAATAAGAATAGTAGAAGAAAATAGTTTGAAATCGATCACAATGAAGACTATTCGTAATTGACTACATTCTTATTATTCATAGTTTCTATCATTCAATATTATTACATTGTCACTTTGCATTCAAAGTTGTATTTCATCATTAAAGTTATTTTACAATATTTATCATCTCAACAAACTGAGGTAACTAATCAAATTTAAAATTAAAATGACTCAATAAATCTCAGACATATTTAACATATTTAAAATGGTTATGTTAATTTTAGATGTATTTACAAATTATTGATAAAATTAAGCATATGTTCCTCATATTATTGATAGATTTTCCTTGGTCGCACACGACTGAAACTAGCCTAGATCCATCTTAACTCTGGATCTATCAAGCACCAAGAGGGATCAAATCTCTCGAGGTGAAAACCTTTCCTCAAGTTTTTCACTAAAAAAAGAGGTTTTCACCTCAAGAGATTTGATCCCTCTCGGCGCTTTATAGATCCGGAGTTAAGATGGATCTAGGCTGGTATTGCTAATAATCAAACCGGATTAATAGTAGGTCAACGTTCTTCCGAACACTATAGTCCCAACAACATGCGCAGGGACTAATAAGTTGTGGGTAGTTTTACTCCGATGGAGGTGGGAGATCATGTTGGTATGGGATATGACTCATGACATGTGAGTTTGGACAGATGACAAGAGACGACAGGTGGGAGAGCAGCCACGCCAAGTGGCATTGTGCAGGTAGAAGCCTCAAGAAGATGATCATCTATTTCTTTGTGCAATTAGGAGAATTTGGATATATTCGTCTTCTTGGCATGGGAGGGATGGAGCATGGTTTAAATTCGAACGAGTATTCATAGGCTTGTCACTGGAGTTGTTTACACATGCCATATTTTAGATGACAATTTTTTGTTGGAATTTGGTAATTTTTTTTTCAAAAAAACAGATAGTTGGAGTGTTTGAATCATTTTTTTGATAATGGAAATGGATTCAACATCATCAAAAACCCTTGGAGCAACCCATAATCCTGAAATTTGACAACTATAATCTAGATTTTCAAATATTTTTGCCAGAATTTTTCATATTCTTACCGAAATTTCTAAGATATTTTGTGGGTTTTTTAGACAACGGCATTGTCACATGTACATACTTGTTGTTTGGGTTGGCCCTTCAATTGGAACTCACTTGGGGTTGCACTCTTGCCATGATGTTTCTGAGTGTGTGAAACATAGATCGGTGTGGGATCCTGGAGAAGCCAACGCCATTCTAGTGAAAGGTTGGATGAGATAGAAGCTCGAATGGCACATATTTACTTCCACTTCCATGAAGACCATGACCCTCCAAGGGCTCCTGTTGTTGGTCATGCACCACCTTCTCCTCTTTGATATGGCATACGCTGGTTGTTTCTTAATCTTATTGGGATTTTGGGCTATTTGGCCTTTTTACCTTTGAAACTCGTGTAAAAGACTTCAATTTGTAAAAAAAATTCATCTCTCTCCTAACTAACAAATTCAACCAGAGTGAAGTCGAAAAAGAAAGGAAAACCTAGATTATAATCTATTTCTTTTCTATGAATTAATGAAAATGTTTTGGCCGCAAATAAAAAATAAAAAAAATATAGATAATTTTGTTTTTCTATTTTTTTTTCAACTTAGCTAAATCTAATCAAGGACAATCCTAAAATTTTAAACAAATAAAAACTCACATACCAACTATTTAAAAAAAAAAATATTCAAAAATTTTATTAGATAAAATTTCATTACCTAAAGACAAAATTTAACCTTTCTTCCTGCTGGGGTTCCCATGTTTTGGCCAGGTTGGCAAGACCAAAAGATGAGACAACATCAAAAACACTTTCGGACCTTAGGATCTAGCCCTCTTGGGTCCAGAGAGGGATCTCTCTATGATTGTCAAAGGTACATGCCTTTGAAGCTCAAAGTTGAGGTGTTAGGCTAGTTATAAGGCTCGGACTTTGTTTGTTTAATGTATGTTTGGTTGCTAGGAATCAAGAAATAAAGTTCAATATGAGATAAGGACAAGCAAAGAGGATTTTAGACAAAGGAGAAATACTCCAAGGAACTTTCAAGACCACTGGGCAATGGAGTCAGGAAAGGGTTTACTTGCTATTCAATATGTAGGCTTTCAGTTGGGCAAGTCATCTAAAGCATTGGATCTTAAAGATGATTGTGTGATATGAAATAGTAAGAGAGAAAGGTGAAAGCAAGGAAACCTCCAAAGTGACCTTCAGAGATCAGATCTAGGGACAGGACATGCCATTGGACACCTGTGATCTGAAAACTAAGGGCTAACTCTTCAGACAAGGAACATTAAAGATTTATAACACAAAGTTGAAGACCTGAGATCAGAGAGAGACTTTGAACTCTCAATGCTTCGGCCTCCAGCTTGAGGGATCTTAGAAAGGTTCAATTAATTGAAAAGGATCCTAGTGAGATAGAGACAGAGTTCTAGACCTCCCAGTGTTCCCAATTCGTTCAATTAAATCCTAACAAGAGCATCTAAGAATAGATTCATTAATTCATACATCCGCTAGCAGGCAATGACATCCACTACACTGGTTAAATTAACTGAATTCAACCCTTAGATAACATATTTAGTAGAAAACATTGAAGGCAAGGAGAGCATAAACATAGGGTACCTAACAAGGGTAAATCCTATGCCAGATTTCTGATGCAAGCCAGTAGAAATGAAATTAAATGAACTGCAAGTTAAAAACAAATACAGAGATAGAAAAACATCACCGCTGCTTTAGATCAAGATCCAAAGAAATGTTATTTTCATATTAAAGAGAAACACCAGTCAAGTACAACATTTCCAATAGCTGGATATTCAGTCTGAAAACATCTTCCTTAGCCTATTTTACAACTTTACATAGAGACTATGTCTCAAAAGAAACATCTTGTAATTTCTCTGACAACTGATCAACAACCTTTACAATGAGTTTCTTCATGAATTTATAGCTCAAGTGGAGCAGAGAAGGTAGGTGGAAAACTAAATGCAGCGTTAAAACTCAAAAGAGAAAAATGGCTGAGGCCTCGTTCTGTTTTAAATTCTGAGCATTTATCTCTGGTACTCTTTGGATGGAAGAGTGGTCTTCATCAGGCTTCTATTTACTCCAGGTATGTCTCTGATGTACTTTGCTGCAGCATTCTGTAGTACTTCGGGTGAATTAAACAAAGGTAGAATAATGATGCTAGGGTCTGCCATATTGTGAATCAAATGCTTCTGATAGCAAAGGACTGTTGTCAGGGGGGGGAAATTCACTTGGAAACAATGTAGACTGAAACAATAATGTGTACCGTGTCCTTGCTTAGGAAGAAACATTCTACTGATTTGATCATCCTGATGATATGGTCTTTTGTGCACTGGGCCCTCCATGCGATCCATGATGTCCTTGAACTGATACCTTTGCATTCTAAATCCTGAAAAGGCTCAAAAATCTTCTATTACGTGCCTTGAACTCTCTACTGCTCCAGGACTGTCTTTGTTTATGCAATCCAAGCTTTAATGGCGCCGGAGAGGTTTTGCAGAGTTTGGACTCTGTCCTTTGATGAAATTTACGTTGCAGACACCTTTCCGGACATTTTCCTGTAATATCAGGCTCTAGGATTCAGCTCCTTCTGTGCACTATGCCTCTACAATAGTGCATATGAATCATGGCGGTTTTCCGCCTGCTTGTAACCCTTCAAATCACGAAAACAAATTAAGAAAACCATGCATGGAGAGGGTGGTGTGGATGACTGCGACAATGCCGATGTGGCACGGTTGATGACGATGCATGCAGAGGATATTGTGGAGGAAAACTATGGAGCAGTGTGAAATGCACTGGGCAACGTCGAGATATAAATTCCAATGTAAAACATTGAAACTTTGACCTTGGAATGAAATATATAGGAAAAGGACGAAGACGTGACAAAAACACGTGGAACGGGTGACATGGCGGGATGTGGTGATGGCGGGGCTGACTTTAAATCTGGACCATCCAATCTCAGGAGGGGATCGACGGTTGGGAACGCGTCGGAGGGCAATGGACAGTGGGCCAGGGGTACTGTTGCCTTGGTTTAACTGCCGTGCATCTTCGCGGCACGATCACCGTTGGATTGAGAGCCCCAGATCAGACGGTTGATATGCATATCGCGTTGGGTGAATTGCCGAACGTTAACGCGCGATGGGGGTCGGTTTCTAAATAGTGATGGAGCCACGTGTCGGGCGGTGAGTGGAATCGATCTGAAAATATAAATACCGCCCACCTCCCAATGGTGGTACGATAGATACCGGCAGTTTTCGGACAGGTGCAGCTGCGGGGACCACCAGGTGGGATGTACTGCGGACCGTTGATCTATGGTTCAAACGGACGGTTGTGATGTGGTTTGAGCGGTAAACAGAGCGGGCCACGGGCGTGATGGAAGTTTGCGACTACCATCGGATCTGTAAAGATCGACGGTTAATACCGTGCCCGATAGCCAAATGCGCTAACCGATTTTTGGTTTGCACCAGGTCATAGCGCTAGGTCATGTGGGGAGAAGGGTTGTGGGGCTAGGGCCGAAAGGTGCTAGACCCAAATGTATGGAAAAACATGGTTTTTTGGCCCATTTTTAGTGAAATTCAAGACCAGGGAAAGGTAACGGTAGGGGAAAGAGGGGAAAATAAAGCAAACTAGGGGTATTATGTATGGTTTAAAAGAGTTTTTTGGGAAAGTTTAGAAGGATTAGGGGAGGGATTTGGGGTGAAAAGGGGGAATTAACAAAGGGGACAAAACGGTTGAAAAGGGACACTTTGCAGGGATACAAGGGATAAATTTAGGCCTTTAGGAACACAATTTGTCACAATCAGAGAGGCTTTTTGGATGGATACAGTTGGGAGGATTTTCCAAAAGGACCAAAGGAACAAAGAGGCTTCAAGGATGATGTGCTTTTGGAGGAAATGCATTCCTTGAAGGCTCAAAAGCATTCTAGCCCCCTGTTTGCTTGTCAAAATTTATAGGAGGGCTAACAGTGGCTCCACATGGGGATGGCTTCTTCTTGAAGGAGTCAAGAATTCAGAAAATGGTCTTCGGAGTAGGCCAGATGCCTGCTGCTTGAGCCACCTTTCTTCTTTGGTTTTCACCTACCACAATTGTGAAGACATCAATTAGCAGAAACATCACCAAACAATCTACCTGCCCATCTTACAATCCTAGCATTTTTTCTTCTTCTAGGGTGCTTTTGAACTAGCAGACCCTTTACATCATTTATTTTATAAACAGAAAATAAACATATTCTAAATATACCCTTATCACTCTGTGAGACTGGATTAGACTGTTGGTCTCATATGTTTCTCTACCTAATCTAGCATCTGCTGGGATTAGACTGCCTAGCAGATTTCTTCTCTACATTCTACAACAGAAATTTAAAAACAGTCAAACTAGGATTAGACAGTCTAGTTTGTTGTAGATCCAAGGCATAGAGACAGTTGCACATGGACAAAAACTTGTAGAAAACTGAAAACAAAACTTCAAAGGCTTGAAATTTGAAGTTTAAAGCATCCTTATTTCCTTTGTGACTCAAGTTTTGAGCTTGTTAGAGTCACTTTCTCTTCTTCATTTCAGCTCTGGCTTTGGGCTTGTTAGAGCTGATTCTTCTTTCTTATTTGCTGGTCCAGGCTTTGGGCATGTTGAACCAGCTATCTTTACTTTATTTGGCTCAGGTTTTGATCATATTGGAGCCAATATTTTGCACTTCAGAGGTTCATGTTTTGAGCATGTCTGAACCTCTCCTTTCTCTCTGTTTTTTTTTTTTTTTATAACATTTCTCTTTTTCTTGAAAACAACACACTGCAATGGTATGTACAGTGGAAATGGAAACTGGAAATTGGAAATAAGAAGAAGTAGTGTTTGAGAATCCTGCCACTGACAGGACCCCCAAACAGCTCTGTACCATCTAGTTCTTGTAGAAAAAATGCATTTGGACCCACAGTGGCTTGGATAATGTATGGACCCTGCCACAAATTGTCAAACTTGTCGTTCTTTCCTTTTTCCTCTCTCCTTGAGTCCCACTTCAGAACTTTGTCTCCAATTTTGAAATCAGAAGCCTTAGTTCTTTTGTCAAACAGCTTCTTTATGTTCTCCTAAACTTTCATAGCTCTGTTATAGACCTCTTCCCTTGTTTGTTGGAGATGAATTGTCTGTTTTATTCTCCTCACCATGCAATCTTCTTTTGTTTGTATCTCTTGAACAAGTTTGATCACTAGTACCCCAAGGCTGGTAGGAAACACTGCTTCTGTTCCATATACAAGCTGGTATGGTGACATGCCAATGGATTTCTTCATTGTAAGCTTGTCGGCCCACAGGGCATGCACTAACTTGTTATGCCATGACTTTTTGTTCTCTTCTAGCAGCTTTCTGATGATGGTCACCAGGCTCTTGTTTGATGATTCAGCTAAGCCATTACCTTGTGGGTAATAGGCAGTTGAATGACCGAGTGCTATTTGATACCTGTGACAAAAATAAACCATTTTCTTGGATCCAAAAGTAGCAGCATTATCAGTGATTATTTTCCTTGGACAGCCAAACCGAGAGAGGATATGATCTTCTAGGAACCTAATGATGACAGAGTCTGTGGCATTCCTAGTAGGTATGGCCTCTATCCACTTAGTGAAGTATTCTGTGGCTGTTAGGATCCATTTGTGTTGTGCAGAAGAAGCAGGATGAATTTCTCCTATGAAATCTAAGCCCCATTGCATAAAGGGACCTTCAACAGTGATGGGTTGTAGAGGTAAGGGGAGGAGTTTTTTTTTTCCTTCAAAAATATGGCATTGGTGGCAGGCAATTACCATCTTATGGATATCATTGAAGAGTGTGGGCCAATAGTAACCAACTCTGAGTATTTTGTTGGCAGTGGCTTTCCAGCTCAAGTGGCCTCCACACTCTCTTGCATGGAACTCTTGTTTAATCCTTTCTACTTCAGACTCAGGCAGACATTTAAGCAATAGGCCTTTTGTACTCTTCCAGTATAAACATTCATTCAGAATACAATATCTTTTGGCCTTTAGCTTTAAGAATATGGCCTTGGTCTTTGATAGTTCAGGAAGGGCATTAAGGTGTGTAAGCACATACAGAATGTCAGAATACCAAGGAGAGCTCTGAAACTTCTCCTCAACAATGGGATCAGGCAGTCCCCGCTACTCATCCAAGGCATTTACCATGCTAATGTCAAGGGCTTGTATATTTTATTCAGCCATTAGTTGAGCTAAGCCCTAACCTTTAATAAGTTTGGTGGGTTTTATCTCAAGGTCGTATTCTAAGATCACAACAATCCATTTTCCCCTCTTCCCATCTGGGTCTTGGGACAAAATGTCTTTAACCACTATATTTGGCACATAGGCTATGGTGTGGGAATGCAGTATGTATACCCTAAAGTCTTTCAAGGACTTAACTAGAGCATAGGCTTGTTTTTCCATTATGTTGTATTTCAAGGGTGCATCCCTGAGTGCTTTGCTGAAGAAAGAAATGGGCTGTTCCATTCCCTCTGGATTTTTCTGCAGTAGAACTGCAGCTATCGTATGCTCGGAGGAAAATGAAAAAATCAGGAAATATTTTGAGAAATCTGGGCTGATTAGGACAGGAGCTTGGGTGAGAGCAAGTTTGACTAATTCAAAATATTTCTTAGCCCAAACAGTCCACTTAACTCCTACACCTTTCTTTAACATGTTAGTCATGTTCCTCAGGTGTTCAGCTAAGTTGGGAATAAACCTCCTGAGAAAGTTGATTTTCCCAATGAAGGATTGTAACTCTTTGATATTTCTTGAGTGTGTGATTTGTAGTATTCCCTCAACTCTTTGTGGGTCTATCCTAATCCCCTTCTCAGATATGATGTGGCCAAGAATCTTACCTTCTTGCAGCCCAAATACAATTTTTTTGGGATTCAATGATAGACCAAACCTTATACATTTTTCAAACACTCTTCTCAGGTGTTCTAGGTGTTCTTCCTCAGTCTTGAAATAGACTGTTATGTCATCTAGATAGATGAAAATGAAGTGTCCTATTTCATCTGAAAAAGATATGTCCATTACTCTTTGGAAGGTTGCACCAGCGTTCATCAGTCCAAAAGGCATCTTTACATACATAAAAGTGCCCCATGGTGTGGTAAAAGTGATCTTGAGTTGGTCTTCTAGGAATACTAAAACTTGGTTGTAACCTGAAAACCCATCTAGCAGGGAGATCCTTTTTGAGCCTACTACCCTCTGAAGGATGTGTTCAATTTTTGGCAAAGGGTAATTGTCTTTGAGTGAGGCTCTATTAAGATTCCTGAAATCAATACACAGCCTGATCTCCCCTGTTTTCTTTCTCACAGCCACTAGGTTTGATACCAAATCAGAGAACCTCACAGGCACAATTATGCCTGCCTCATACATCTTCTTAATCTCTTTTTCCACTGCAAGCAATTGTTTTGGGTTTATTCTACGAATTTTTTGTCTGAAGGGTTTCTGATTCTCTTTCAAAGGTATTTTGTGTTGTATGATGTTCGTGTCATAGGCCTTCAGGTCCTCATAGCTCCAGGAAAACACATCAATGAATTCCTTGAATAGGTCAATGTATTTCTTTTTCATGTTTGTGGGTAGGGACCTAGCTAATTTGATCATCTTGGGTTTATCTTCAGTGCCTATGTTGCATTCCTCGACATCAGAGTCTGCATGTTCTATAGTGGGCTTTTTTGCTACATCATCGAAGTCAAAAAGGTCCTCTAAAGGTGCCAGACCTCGAGGTATGTTCTTATCTTTGGTCTGCAGCACCTCTACTTCCTCACTGTCTGTGTTTTTACATTTTTCGTTCGGATTTCCAATCTGTTCGTTTAAAGTGTTTATTTCTATGTTACAGGGTGGTTCTTCCTCATCTGAGGACTCTTCACTCAGGCGGCTACTGTCAGATTTAGAATCTGAATCAGAAAATTCAAACTCGTCTCTGCCTACTAGGAAATCTTCAATCTGTTTATCGCCCTCAAAGACCTGCCAATATTTTTCATTGTCCGGCACTGCAGGTCTGAATTTGGTCTAAATGATGATCTGTTGGTCACTGGGAGGTTTATGATATGAACTAGCCATGCAAGCTAATCCATTTGAAATTGTGTTCTGGCTCCTAGGGACAAACACTAGCTCGTATTCTACAAAGGTTTTCAATAAATCCATAGTGTCATTCCTATATGCTTTCAGTCTAGGATGTTTCACACTATATTCACCATTCACCTGTTTAATGATCAGCTCAGAGTCCCCATGCACAGTTATCCTACGAGCTCCTAATTTTCTCAATAGGTTTAAGCCTAATATAAGAGCCTCATACTCTGCAATATTGTTTGTACATTTGAAGTGCAGATTGCAGGCATGGCTCTCTGCGTAGTCACTCTCAGTGTTATGTATCCACACTCCTGCTCCAGCAGTTCTCTTGGTGCATGACCCATCGAAATTCATTTCCCATAAGGTTTCATTCTCGGGTTTATCATCGTTTCGTTCTTGGTGTGGTGTATGAACTTGTGAAGGGTGACTAATAAACTAACTTCATTTTGTTCCTGGTTCACTTTGGGTTTTTGTTTCAGTGCACTGTTCAAATTTTTCTATATCATTCTCCTCCAAGTCTAGAGTAGCCATTATGTTAAAGTCCATGGGCTCTGTTTCCTTGTTTGTATCTCTATTTTTGGACTCTGACCCCTCTAAGGATTCATCATTACAAAGGATAAAGGAGTCAAGGTCTGTATGTACAGAGTAAAAAGGTGAGTTTTCAGGCTTTTCGGGGCTACTGACCAAGAATTTCATTTGTGCCTCTCTGTATAGTCTTCTAAGTTGGCTAAAGACTGGGATTGTGGCATAGGGCCCATCCATCTGCATTGTACTTTGTAGCTTGGCTCCCCATGATCTTGATAATAACATGCCATACTTGGGTGGCACATCTGCCACAACAACATCCATAACCATGCATTTAGCTGGAATCTGGGTTAGGCTTACACATAAATCTTTGATTAGGCCAAGACACTTTACCTTGCTAGAGTCAAAAGAATATAGGTCTTTATAGGGATGGGTTATCTCTAGGCCTAATATTTCCATAACTACTTTAGGCATCAAGTTGTGTGAGGCACCAGAGTCATGCATTGCATTATGAAGGATCTTATCATGGATATTGAGACTGATATAAAAAGGTGGCACTACCCCCTCCCGAAACTTTCCTTCTATCTTTGGACCAAATAGAAGGGCCGGTTGATCATCATTCAGATTAACAGTGTCACTGTTCTCACCTAAATTTAATGCTTTCAAAATTTGGCCTTTATATACATCCTGAGTGGCCAGCTCAGAGAGCGGGACAAAGATTTTAATTTTTGCAATCTCACTTTCCAAATTGAAAGTGGACTAACTCTTCAGAACGTTCAAATCTGTTTTGTTAACCACTACCTTAGTGGTTGAATCAGTGTGCTGATTCTCACTATGTACAGTGTTTGTGACATTTTTATCAAGAGCACTAACGACAATGCTAGTGCTGCTAGTTGGTTTACCTTGTTTATCAGTGTTTTGGTTGTCTTTTTCTTTGTTCTTTCCAGAACTCTCAGCTACTGATTTATTACTTTCAGCAGTCACTTTAGAAGTTTTCTCAGGTATTTTCTTGATGGTAACCTCAGAAGCTTTGGGTTTTGAAGTGTCTATGCTCTTTTTGCTTCTAAGTTCATATTGTTCTCTGACCTGCATCATGGCATTTTCAAATCATAACCTGTAATCCTCAGATTCTAACCATTCCTCATCCCAATATGAGGGTGAGGGTTGATCTTCTTCTGTGGAACAATTTTGGATTGATTTTTCCGCTTCAAAAATGTTTGTTGTGTTTCCCTTAGACTCTTCCATGATTCCCTCATCTTCATCAAGAAAGTTCTCTTGGAATGGGGGAATAATTTGTTGATCTGATTCTCTTTGTCTATTGGGAGTGGCATTGTTTCTTCTAAAGTTCTGGTTCTAGTTATGATTTTGGTTTATGTTTTGGTTACTAATTGTGACAACCATTTTTTCCATCATTTGTTGTAGCTTTTCCATGTTTTTTGATAAACGGTCATAATTGGGATCAGATGTGGAAGCTACATTGTCATCTCTATATGTTACCCTCTTCTCAGCCCTCATTCTGGCTCTCTTCTCAATCAAGTTAGCCTCTACACTCACTGCTCCTCTTTGCATGTCTTCCAA
Organism: Pinus albicaulis; assembly: GCA_034641835.2. Classification (NCBI taxonomy): domain Eukaryota; kingdom Viridiplantae; phylum Streptophyta; class Pinopsida; order Pinales; family Pinaceae; genus Pinus; species Pinus albicaulis. The sequence continues at coordinate 294,656,214 of CM076582.1, forward strand.
TGTGTTTTAATCCAGCTCCTTAAGCTGGTAGGCCATGTCCGCATCAAAGCCTTCAGGATATTTTACTAAAGCCATACCTTGGGGGGGTTTCATGTGTGGAGGAAGAGGATTGTAAACAATGTTAAACCTTGTAGAGTAGTCATGGACACTCTCTCCTACATTTCTCTTAATATTCTTGTATTCTGCTAGGGTTTGGAGAGGGTTGGCCTTAACTTCCCATTTTTTTATGAAAGTTTGATATAAAGCAGGAAGATCTTGGATATTATTAGGAGGTAGGCTCTTGAACCATTTCTTCACATCACCTCCTAAGCTCTGGGAAAATATTCTCATTTTGAATGTATCATCATCTATCTCCATGTAGTCAAAAGAATCTTCCATCCTATCTACATGGTGTTGGGTTGTGGTAGACTATTTTGCAGTGAAGTGTGAGATCTTTGATTGATAATCATTGGGTAAAGGCACTAGAGGTTGGGGTAAAACCAGAGGTGCATACCAGGCTGCCATGATGATGTTCTGGTGAGGTAAAGGGTTGGCTTGAGCAGCTATTATATGGATGACAGGGATGCTAGGACCAACAAAAGTCTGTTGAGCAGATCTAGGATGACTGATCCCCAAGTTTTGAATGAAGTGAATGTCAGGGGGTGTAGATGGAGGGGTCTCTTTGTCCCTAATGTGTTTACCACTTTGAGGTGGTGAACCGGGAAGCTCAAGGTCTAGCTCGTCTAGAACACTGAATGACCCAGTTCTTGGCAAACTGTTTTGAGTGCCTAGGTCAAAAAATGGGTCTGATAGAGCTTTAAAGTATTCTGGTGTAGAGTTAGCTCTATGGATGTGGCTGGAAATAGTTGGTATTTTATGTGCAGGAGATCTCTTGAGGATGCTCTCAGGGTTATCAACTATTTCAGGGGGGTTTGGGTTAGGATAAGCTCTTGTGTGAAAGGTTCTTAAAGCCAGAATGTTGTTTTCCAACCAAGCAGCTTAACCCTACTTGTTAATTCTATAATGGCTGATGTTGTTATGGAGGCTGGTCTCCCAGTGGAGTCTTATGTGAACCAAGATAATCAACAGGTCTACTGATCACCAATGGAGTCTTTGATCTTCAAGGAGCTATGGAGTCGCCAGGTGGAAGGTTTCAGATACTTCTGGAGGGTACACTGTCCACCATAGTGCTTATGAGATGTCCCTTTCCAAGGATATCTTTAAAACACAGAAAAATCTAACCAGAGATTGACTGGGAGGGCTTTAAATAGATATGTCACCTCTGAAAGAGTGTGAGATCCGGAGGCTACCTGGCCCTTTCCAGACTCTGTCTAAGAGTTTAGGGGAAACACAACAAGTGGATATAGAAGTTAATGGTATTTCAAAGTTCCGTTCCCAGTGGAGTAGCCATTATGTTGGGGTTCCCATGTTTTGGCCAGGTTGGCAAGACCAAAAGATGAGACAACATCAGAACCACTTTCGGACCTCAGGATCTAGCCTTCCTGGGTCCAGAGAGGGATCTATCTATGATTGTCAAAGATACATGCCTTTGAAGCTCAAAGTTGAGGTGTTAGGCTAGTTATAAGGATCAAAGTTTGTTTGTTTAATGTATGTTTGGTTGCTGGGAATCAAGACAGAAAGTTCAATATGAGACAAGGACGAGCAAACAGGATTTTAGGCAAAGGAGAGATACTCCAGGGAACATTCAAGACCATTGGGCAATGGAGTCAGGAAAGGGTTTACTTGCTATTCAATATGCAGGCTTTCAGTTGCGCAAGTCATCTAAAGCATTGGATCTTAAAGATGATTGTGTGATATGAAATGGTAAGAGAGAAAGGTGAAAGCAAGGAAACCTCCAAGGTAGACTTCAGAGATCAGATCTAGGGACGGGACATGCCATTGGACACTTGTGATCTAAAAACCAAGGGCTAACTCTTCAGACAAGCAACATTAAAGATTTATAACACAAAGTTGAAGACCTAAGATCAGAGAGAGACTTTGAACTCTCGAATGCTTCAGCCTCTAGCTTGAGGGATCTTAGAAAGTTTCAATTAATTGAAAAGGATCCTAGTGAGATAGAGATAGAGTTCTAGACCACCTAGTGTTCCCAATTCGTTCAATTAAATCCTAAAAATAACATCTAAGAACAGATTCATTAATTCATACATCAGCTAGCAGGCAATGACATCCACTACACTGATTAAATTAACTAAAGTCAACCCTTAGATAACACATTTAGTAGAAAACATTGAAGGCAAGGAGAGCAGAAACATAGGGTACCTTACAAGGGTAAATCCTATGCCATATTTCTAATGCAAGCCAGTAGAAATGAAATGACATGAACTGCAAGTTAAAAACAAATACAGAGATAGAAAAACATCACCGCTGCTTTAGATCAGGATCCAAAGAAATGTGCTTGTCATATTAAAGAGCAACACCAGTCAAGTACAACATTGCCAATAGCTGGATATTCAGTCTGAAAACATCTTCCTCGGCCTATTTTACAACTTTACACAGAGACTATGTCTCAAAAAAAACAACTTGTAATTTCTCTGATAACCAATCAACAACCTTTACAATGAGTTTCTTCATGAATTTATAGCTCAAGTGGAGCAGAGAAGGTAGGTGGAAAACTAAATGCAACATTAAAACTCAGAAGAGAAAAATGGCCGAGGCCTCGTTCTGTTTTAAATTCTGAGCATTTATCTCTGGTACTCTTTGGATGGAAGAGTGGTCTTCTTCAAGCTTCTATTTACTCCAGGTATGTCTCTGATGTACTTTTCTGCAGCATTCTATAGTACTTCAAGTGAATTAAACAAATGAAGAATAATGATGCTAGGGTCTACCATACTGTGAATCAAATGCTTCTGATAGCATAGGACTGTTGTCACGGGGGAAAAATTCACTTGGACACAATGTAGACTGAAACAATAATGTGTACCATGTCCTTGCTTAGGAAGAAACATTCTGCTGATTTGATCATCCTGATGATATGGTATTCTGTGCACTGGGCCCTCCATGCGATCCATGATGTCCTTGAAATGGTATCTTTTCCTTGTAAATCCTGAAAAGGCTCAAAAATCTTCTATTACATGCCTTGAACTCTCTGATGCTCTAGTACTGTCTTTGTTTATGCAATTCGAGCTTTAATGGCACCGGAGAGGTTTTGCAGAGTTTGGACTCTGTCCTTTGATGAAATTTACGTTGCAGACAACTTTCCGGACATTTTCCTGTAATATCAGGCTCTAGGATTCAGCTCCTCTATGCATTTTGCCTCTACAATAGTGCATACGAATCATGGTGGTTTTCCACCTGCTTGTAACCCTACAAAACACGAATACAAATTAAGAAAACCATGCAAGGAGAGGGTGGTGTGGATGACTGCGAAAATAGCGACGTGGCACGGTTGACGATGATGCATGTAGAGGATATTGTGGAGGAAAACCGTGGAGTAGTGTGAAATGCACTGGGCGACGTCGAGATAGAAATTCCAATGTAAAACATTGAAAATTTTCCCTTGGAATGAAAAAGGACGAAGAAGCGACGAAAACACGTGGAACAGGTGACGTGGCGGGACGCGGTGATGGCGGGGCTGACTTTAAATCTGGACTGTCCGATCTCAGGAGGAGATCGACGACTCAGAAAGCATCGGAGGGCAATGGACAGTGGGCCAGGGGTACGGTTTCCTTGGTTTAACTGTCGTGCATCTTCGCGGCACGATCACAGTTGGATTGAGAGCCCCAGATCGGACGGTGGAGATGCATATCGCGCCAGGTCAATTGCCAAACACACGATGGGGGGTGGTTTCTAAACATTGATGGAGCCACGTGTCGGGCAGTGAGTGGAATCGCTCCGAAAATATAAATACCGCCCACATCCCAACGACGGTGCGATAGATACTGGCGGTTTTTGGACAGGCGCGGCTGCGGGGACCACCAGGTGGGATGTACCGCGGACCGTTGATCTGTGGTTCAAACGAACGGTTGTGATGTGGTATGAGTGGTAAACAGAGTGGGCCATGGGAGCGATGGAGGTTTGCGACTACCGTCGGATCTGTAAAGATCGACGGTTAATACCGCGCCCGATAGCCAAACGCGTTAGGCGCTTTCGGGTTTGCACCAGGTCATAGCGCTGGGTCATGTGGGGAGAAGGGTTCTGGGGCCAGGTCCGAAAGGTGCTAGACCTAAATGTATGGAAAAACATGGTTTTTTGGCCCATTTTTAGTGAAATTCAAGACCAAGGAAAGGTAACGGTAGGGGAAAGAGGGGGAAATAAAGAAAACTAGGGGTATTATGTATGGTTTAAAAGAGTTTTTTGGGAAAGTTTAGAAGGATTAGGGGAGAGATTTGGGGTGAAAAGGGGGACTTAAAAAAAGGGATAAAAGGGTTGAAAAGGGACACTTTGCAGGGATACAAGGGATACATGTAGGCCTTCAGGAACACAATTTGTCACAATCAGAGAGGCCTTTTGGATGGATACAGCAGGGAGGATTTTCCCAAAGGACCAAAGGCACAAAGAGGCTTCAAGGATGATGTGTTTTCGGAGGAAATTCATTCCTTTAAGGCTCAAAAACATTCTAGCCCCCTGTTTGCTTGTCAAAATTTATAGGAGGGCTAACAGTGGCTCCACATGGGGATGGCTTCTTCTTGAAGGAGTCAAGAATTCAGAAAATGGTCTTTGGAGTAGGCCAAATGCCTGCTACTTGAGCCACCTTTCTTCTTTGGTTTCCAGCTGCCACAATTGTGAAGACATAAATTAGCAGAAACATCACCAAAACAATCTACCTTCCCATCTTACAATCCTAGCATTTTTTCTTCTTCTAGGGTGCATTTGAACTAGCAGACCCTTTACATCATTTATTTTATAAATATAAAATAAACCTATTCTAAACCTACCCTTATCACTTCGTGAGACCAGATTAGACTGTTGGTCTCATATGTTTCTCTACCTAATCTAGCATCTGCTGGGATTAGACTGTCCAGCAGATTTCTTCTCTACATTCTACAACAGAAATTTAAAAACAGTCAAACTAGGATTAGACAGTCTAGTTTGTTGTAGATCCAAGGCATAAAGACAGTTACACATGGACAGAAACTTGCAGAAAACTGAAAACAAAACTTTGAAGGCTTGAAATATGAAGTTTAAAGCATCCTTCTTTCCTTTGTGACTCAAGTTTTGAGCTTGTTAGAGTCACTTTCTCTTCTTCATTTCAGCTCTGGCTTTGGGCTTGTTAGAGCTGATTCTTCTTTCTTCTTTGCTGGTCCAGGCTTTGGGCATGTTGAACCAGCTATCTTTACTTTCTTTGGCTCAGGTTTTGATAATATTGGAGCCAATCTTTTGCACTTCAGAGGTTCATGTTTTGAGCATGTCTGAACCTCTCCTTTCTCTCTGGTTTTTTTTTTTTTTATAACATTTCTGTTTTTCTTGAAAACAACACACTGCAATGGTATGTATAGTGGAAATGGAAACTAGAAATTGGAAATCAGCAGAAGTAGTGTTTGAGCATCCTGCCATTGACAGGACCCCCAAACAGCTCTGTACCATCTGGTTCTTGTAGAAAAAATTCATTTGGACCCACAGTGGCTTGGATGATGTATGGACCCTACCACAAACTATCAAACTTGCCGTGCTTTCCTTTGTCCTCTCTCCTCGAGTCCAACTTCAAAACTTTGTCTCCAATTTTGAAATCAGAAGCCTTAGTTCTTTTGTCAAACAGCTTCTTCATGTTCTCCTGAACTTTCACAGCTCTGTTATAGACCTCTTCCCTTGTTTGTTGGAGATGAATTGTCTGGTTTATTCTCCTCACCATGAAATCTTCTTCTATTTGTATCTCTTGAACAAGTTTGATCACTAGTACCCCAAGGCTGGTAGGAAACACTGCTTATGTTCCATATACAAGCTGGTATGGTGACATGCCAATGGATTTCTTCGTTGTAAGCCTGTCGGCCCACAGGGCATGCACTAACTTGTTATGCCATGACTTTTTGTTCTCTTCTAGCAGCTTTCTAATGATGGTCACCAGGCTCTTGTTTGATGATTCAGCTAAGCCATTACCTTGTGGGTAATAGGCAGTTGAATGACCAAGTGCTATTTGATACCTGTGACAAAAATCAACCATTTTCTTGGATCCAAAAGCAGCAGCATTATCAGTGATTATTTTCCTTGGACAGCCAAACCGAGAGAGGATATGATCTTCTAGGAACCTAATGATGACAGAGGCTGTGGCATTCCTAATAGGTATGGCCTCTATCCACTTAGTGAAGTAGTCTGTGGCTGTTAGGATCCATTTTTGTTGTGCATAAGAAGCAGGATGAATTTCTCCTATGAAATCTAAGCCCCATTGCATAAAGGGACCTTCAACAGTGATGGGTTGTAGAGGTAAGGGGAGGAGTTTTCTTTTTCCTTAAAAAATCTGGCATTGGTGGCAGGCAATTACCATCTTATGGATATCATTGAAGAGTGTGGGCCAATAGTAACCAGCTCTAAGTATTTTGTTGGCAGTGGCTTTCCAACTCAGGTGGCCTCCACACTCTCCTGCATGGAACTCTTGTTTAATCCTTTCTGCTTCAGACTCAAGCAAACATTTAAGCAATAGGCCATTTTTACTCTTCCAATATAAACATTCATTCAGAATACAATAGATTCTGGCCTTTAGCTTTAAGAATCTGGCCTTGGTCTTTGATAGTTCAGGAGGGGCATTGAGGTGTGTAAGCACATACAGAATGTCAGAATACCAAGGAGAGCTCTTAAACTTATCCTCAACAGTGGGATCAGGTAGTCCCTGCTCCTCATCCAAGGCATTTTCCATGTTAATGTCAAGGGCTTGTAGATTTGATTCAGCCATTAGTTGAGCTAAGCCCTGACCTTTAATCAGTTTGGTGGGTTTTATCTCAAGGTCATATTCTACGATCACAACAATCCGTTTTCCCCTCTTCCCATCTGGGTCTTGGGACAAAATGTCTTTAACCACTATATTTGGCACATAGGCTATGGTGTGGGAATGCAGTATGTACACCCTAAAGTATTTCAAGGCCTTAACCAGAGCATAGGCCTATTTTTCCATTATGTTGTATTTCAAGGGTGCATCCCTGAGTGCTTTGCTGAAGAAAGAAATGGACTGTTCCATTCCCTCTGGATTTTTCTACAGTAGAACTGCAGCTATCGTATGCTCGGAGGCAAATGAAAAAAAAAGGAAATCTTTTGAGAAATATGGGTTGATTAGGACAGGAGCCTGGGTGAGAGCAAGTTTAACTAATTCAAAATATTTTGTTAGCCCCAATAGTCCACTTAACTCCTACACCTTTCTTTAACATGTTATTCATGTTCCTCAGGTGTTCAGCTAAGTTGGGAATAAACCTCCTGAGGAAGTTGATTTTCCCAATGAAGGACTATAACTCTTTGATATTTCTAGGGTGTGTGATTTGTAGTATTCCCTCAACTCTTTGTGGGTCTATCCTAATCCCCTTCTCAAATATGATGTGGCCAAGAAGCTTACCTTCTTGCAGCCCAAATACAATTTTTTTGGGATTCAATGATAGACCAAACCTTCTACATTTTTCAAACACTCTTCTCAAGTGTTCTAGGTGTTCTTCCTCAGTCTTGGAATAGACTGTTATGTCATCCAGATAGATGACAATGAATTGTCCTATTTCATTTCAAAAATCTATGTCCATTGCTCTTTGGAAGGTTGCACCATCGTTCATCAGTCCAAAAGGCATCTTTACATACATAAAATTTCCCCATGGAGTGGTAAAAGCGGTCTTGAGTTGGTCTTCTGGGAGTACTAAAACTTGGTTGTAACGTGAAAACCCATATAGCAGGGAGATCCTTTTTGAGCCTACTACCCTCTGAAGGATGTGTTCCATTTTTGGAAAAGGGTAGTTTTCTTTGAGTGAGGCTCTATTAAGATTCATGAAATCAATACATAGCCTGATCTCCCCTGTTTTCTTTCTCACAACCACTAGGTTTGATACCCAATCAAAGAACCTCACATGGACAATTATTCCTTCCTCATAGATCTTCTTAATCTCTTTTTCCACTGCAGACAACTGTTTTGGGTTTATTCTACAAATTTTTTGTCTGAAGGGCTTCTGATTCTCTTTCAAATGTATTTTGTGTTGTATGATGTTTGTGTCATAGGCCTTCAGGTCCTCATAGCTCCAGGAAAACACATCAATGAATTCCTTGAATAGGTCAATGTATTTCTTTTTCATGTTTGTGGGTAGGGACCTAGCTAATTTGATCATATTGGGTTTATCTTCAGTGCCTATGTTGCATTCCTCAACATCAGAGTCTGCATGTTCTATAGTGGGCTTTTTTTCTACATCATCGAAGTCAAAAAGGTCCTCTAAGGTGCCAGACCTCGAGGTATGTTCTTATCTTTGGTCTGCAGCACCTCTACTTCCTCACTATCTGTGTTTTTACATTTTTCATTCGGATTTCCAATCTGTTCGTTTAAAGTGTTTATTTCTATGTTATAGGGTGGTTCTTCCTCATCTGAGGACTGTTCACTCAGGCGGCTACTGTCAGATTTAGAATCTGAATCAGAAAATTCAAACTCGTCTCTGCCTACCAAGAAATCTTCAATCTGTTTATAGCCCTCAAAGACCTGCCAATATTTTTCATTGTCCGACACTGTAGGTATGAATTTTGTCTAAATGATGATCTGTTGGTCACTAGGAGGTTTATGATATGAACTAGCCATGCAAGCTAATCCATTTTCAATTCCATTCTAGCTCCTAGGGACAAACACTAGCTCGTATTCTACAAAGTTTTTCAATAAATCCATAGTGTCATTCCTATATGCTCTCAGTCTAGGATGTTTCGCTGTGTATTCACCATTCACCTGTTTAATGATCAGCTCAAAGTCCCCATGCACAGTTATCCTATGGGCTCCTAATTTTTAGAACAATTTTAAGCCTAGGATAAGAGCCTCATACTCTACAATATTGTTTGTACATTTGAAGTGCAGATTGCAGGCATGGCTATCTGCGTAGTCACTCTCAGTGTTATGTATCCACACTCCTGCTCCAGCAGTTCTCTTGGTGCATGACCCATCGAAATTCATTTCCCATAAGGTTTCATTCTCGAGTTTATCATCATTTCGTTCTTGGTGTGGTGTATGAACTTGTGAAGGGTGACTAATCAACTAACTGCATTTTTTTCCTGGTTCAATCTGGGTTTTTGTTTCAGCGCACTGTTCAAAGTTTTCTATATCATTCTCCTCTGAGTCTAGAGTAGCCATTATGTTAAAGTCCATGGGCTCTATTTCCTTGTTTGTATCTCTGTTTTTGGACTCTGACCCCTCTAAGGATTCATCATTACAAAGGATGAAGGATTCAAGGTCTGTATGTACAGAGTATAAAGGTGAGTTTTCAGGATTTTTGGCGCTACTGACCAGGAATTTCATTTTTGCCTCTCTGTACAGTCTTCTAAGTTGGCCAAAGACTGGGATTGTGGCATAGGCCCCATCCATCTGCATTGAACCTTTCAGCTTGGCTCCCCATGATCTTGATAATAACATGCCATACTTGGGTGGCACATCTGCCACAACAACATCCATGACCATGCGTTTAGCTGGAATCTGGGTTAGGCTTACACATAAATCTTTGATCAGGCCAAGACACTTTACCCTGCTAGAGTCAAAAGAATATAGGTCTTTATAGGGATGGGTTATCTCTAGGCCTAATCTTTCCATAACTACTTTAGGCATCAAGTTGTGTGAGGCACCAGAGTCATGCATTGCATTATGAAGGATCTTATCATGGATATTGAGACTGATATAAAAAGGTGGCACTACCCCCTCCTGAAACTTTCCTTCTATCTTTGGACCAAACAGAAGGGCCGGTTGATCATCATTCAGATTAACAGTGTCACTGTTATCACCTAAATTTAATGCTTTCAAAATTTGGCCTTTATATACATCCTGAGTGGCCAGCTCAGAGAGCGGGACAAAGATTTTAATTTTTGCAATCTCACTTTCAAAATTGAAAGTGGACTGACTCTTCGGAACGCTCAACTCTGTTTTGTTAACCACTATCTTAGTGACTGAATCAATGTGCTGATTCTTGCTATGTACAGTGTTTGTGACAGTTTTATCAGGAGCACTAACGGCAATGCTAGTGCTGCTAGTTGGTTTACCTTGTTTATCAGTGTTTTGGTTGTCTTTTTCTTTGTTCTTTCCATAACTCTCAGCTGTTGATTTATTACTTTCGGCAGTCACTTTAGAAAATTTCTCAGGTATTTTCTTGATGGTAACCTCAGAAGCTTTGGGTTTTGAAGTTTCTATGCTCTTTTTGCTTCTAAGTTCATATTGTTCTCTAACCTGCATCATGGCATTTTCAAATCCTAACCTGTAATCCTCATATTCTAACCATTCCTCATCCCAATACGAGGGTAAGGGCTGATCTTCTTCTGTGGAATAGTTGTGGATTGAGTTTTCCACTTCAAACATGTTTATTGTGTTTCCCTTAGACTCTTCCATGATTCCCTCATCTTCATCAATAAAGTTATCTTGGAATGGGGGAATAATTTGTTGATCTGATTCTCTTTGTCTGTTGGGAGTGGCATTGTTTCTTCTAAAGTTCTGGTTCTGGTTATGATTTTGGTTTCTGTTTTGTTTACTAACTGTGACAACCATTTTTTCCATCATTTGTTGTAGCTTTTCCATGTTTTTGGATAAATGGTCATAATTGGGATCAGATGTGGAAGCTACATTGTCATCTCTATATGTTACCCTCTTCTCAGCCCTCATTCTGGCTCTCTTCTCAATTAGGTTAGCCTCTACACTCACTACTCCTCTTTGCATGTCTTCCAATGTGTTGTAATCCCTCTCCTTAAGCTGGTAGGCCATGTCCGCATCAAAGCCTTCAGGATATTTTACTAAATCCATACCTTGGGGGGGTTTCATGTGTGGAGGAAGAGCATTGTAAACACTGTTAAACCTTGTAGAGTAGTCATGGATGCTCTCTCCTACATTTATCTTAAGATTCTTGTATTCTGATAGGGTTTGGAGAGGGTTGGCCTTAACTTCCCATTTGTTTATGAAAGTTTGATATAAAGCAGGAAGATCTTGGATACTATTAGGAGGTAGGCTCTTGAACCATTTCTTCACATCACCTCCTAAGCTCTGGGAAAAGAATCTCATTTTGACTGTATCATCATCTATCTCCATGTAGTCAAAAGAATATTCCATCCTATCTACATGGTGTTGGGCTATGGTAGACTCTTTTACAGTGAAGTGTGGGATCTTTGATTGATAATCATTAGGTAAAGGCACTAGAGGCTGGGGTAAAACCAGAGGTGCATACCAGGCTGCCATGATGATGTTCTGGTGAGGTAAAGGGTTGGCTTGAGCAGCTGGTATATGGATTACAGGGATGCTAGGACCAGCAGAAGTCTGTTGAGCAGATCTAGGATGACTGATACCCAAGTTTTGAATGAAGTGAATGTCAGGGGGTGTAGATGGAGGGGTATCTTTGTCCCTAATGTGTTTACCACTTTGAGGTGGTGAACCAGGAAGCTCAAGGTCTGTCTGGTCTAGAAAACTGAATGACCCAGTTCTTGGCAAACTGTTTTGAGTGCCTAGGTCAAAAAATGGGTCTAATAGAGCTATAAAGTCTTCTGGTGTAGAGTTAGCTCTATGGATGTGGCTGGAAATAGTTGGTCTTTTAGGTGCGGGAGATCTCTTGTGGATTATCTCAGGGTTATCAACTATTTCAAGGGGGTCTGGTTTAGGATAAGCTCTTGTGTGAATGGTTCTTAAAGCCAGAATGTTGTTTTCCAAACAAGCAGCTTAACCCTACTTGTTACTTCTATAATGGCTGATGTTGTTATGGAGGTTGGTCTCCCAGTGGATTCTTATGTGAACCAGGATAATCAGCAGGACTATTGATCACCAGTGGAGTCGTTGATCTTTAAGGAGCTATGGAGTTGCCAGGTGGAAGGTTTCAGATACTTTTGGAGGGTACACTGTCCACCACAGTGCTTATGGGATGTCCCTTTCTAAGGATATCTTTAAAACACAGAAAACTTTAACCAGATATTGACTGGGAGGGCTTTAACCAAATATGTCACCTCTGAAAGAGTGTGAGATCCGGAGGCTACCTGGACCTTTCCAGAATCTGTCTAAGAGTGTAGGGGAAACACAACAAGTGGATATAGAAGTTAAGGGTATTTAAAAGTTCCGTTCCCCAGTGGAGTCACCATTATGTTGGGGTTCCCATGTTTTGGCCAGGTTGGAAAGACCAAAAGATGAGACAACATCAGAACCACTTTTGGACCTCAGGATCTAGCCCTCTTGGGTCCAGAGAGGGATCTCTCTATGATTATGAAAGGTACATGCCTTTGAAGCTCAAATTTGAGGTGTTAGGCTAGTTATAAGGCTCAGAGTTTTTGTTTAATGTATGTTTGGTTGCTGGGAATCAAGAAAGAAAGTTCAATATGAGACAAGGATGAGCAAAGAGGATTTTAGGCAAAGGAGAGATACTCCAGGGAACATTCAAGACTATTGGGCAATGGAGTCAGGAAAGGGTTTACTTGCTATTCAATATGTAGGATTTCAATTGGGGAAGTCATCTAAAGCATTGGATCTTAAAGATGATTGTGTGATATGAAATGGTAAGAGAGAAAGGTGAAAGCAAGGAAACCTCCAAAGTGACCTTCAGAGATCAGATCCAGGGATAGGACATGCCATTGGACACCTGTGATCTGAAAACCAAGGGCTAACTCTTCAGACAAGCAACATTAAAGATTTATAACACAAATTTGAAGACCTGAGATCAGAGAGAGACTTTGAACTCTCAATGCTTCGGCCTCCAGCTTGAGGGATCTTAGAAAGGTTCAATTAATTGAAAAGGATCCTAGTGAGATAGAGACAGAGTTCTAGACCTCCAAGTGTTCCCAATTTGTTCAATTAAATCCTAACAAGAACATATAAGAACAGATTCATTAATTCATACATCAGCTAGCAGGAAATGACATCCACTACACTGATTAAATTAACTGATGTCAACCCTTAGATAACACATTTAGTAGAAAACATTGAAGGCAAGGAGAGAAGAAACATAGGGTACCTTACAAGGGTAAATCCTATGCCATATTTCTGATGCAAGCCAGTACAAATGAAATGACATGAACTGCAAGTTAAAAACAAATACAGAGATAGAAAAACATCATCGTTGCTTTAGATCAGGATCCAAAGAAATGTGCTTGTCATATTAAAGAGAAACACCAGTCAAGTACAACATTGCCAATAGCTGGATATTCAATCTGAAAACATCTTCCTCGGCCTATTTTACAACTTTACACAGAGACTATGTCTCAAAAGAAACATCTTGTAATTTCTCTGATGACCGATCAACAACCTTTACAATGAGTTTCTTCATGAATTAATAGCTCAAGTGGAGCAGAGAAGGTAGGTGGAAAACTAAATGCAACATTAAAACTCAGAAGAGAAAAATGGTCGAGGCCTCGTTCTGTTTTAAATTCTGAGAATTTATCTCTGCTACTCTTTGGATGGAAGAGTGGTCTTTGTCAGGCTTCTATTTACTCTAGGTATGTCTCTGATGTACTTTGCTGCAGCATTTTGTAGTACTTCAGGTGAATTAAACAAATGTAGAATAATGATGCTAGGGTCTGCCATACTGTGAATCAAATGCTTCTAATAGCATAGGACTGTTTTCAGGGGGGAAAACTTCAATTGGACACAATGTAGACTGAAACAATAATGTGTACTGTGTCCTTGCTTAGGAAGAAACATTCTGCTAATTTGATCATCCTGAGGATATGGTCTTCTGTGCACTAGGCCCTCCATGCGATCCATGATGTCCTTGAACTGGTACCTTTGCCTTCTAAATCCTGAAAAGGCTCAAAAATATTCTATTACGTGCCTTGAACTCTCTGCTACTCCAGTACTGTCTTTGTTTATGCAATCCGAGCTTTAATGGCGCCGGAGAGGTTTTGCATAGTTTGGACTCTGTCCTTTGATGAAATTTACGTTGCAAACACCTTTCCAAAAATTTTCCTATAATATCAGGCTTTAGGATTTAGCTCCTTCTGTGTGCTATGCCTCTACAATAGTGCATACGAATCATGGCGGTTTTCCGCCTGCCTGTAACCCTACAAAACATGAAAACAAATTAAGAAAACCATGCATGGAGAGGGTGGTGTGGATGACTGCGAAAATGGTGACGTGGCATGGTTGACGACGATGCATGCAGAGGATATTGTGGAGGAAAATCGTGGAGCAATGTGAAATGCACTGGGTGACGTCGAGATAGAAATTCCAATGTAAAACATTGAAACTTTGACCTTGGAATGAAATATATAGGAAAAGGACGAAGATGCGACGAAAACACGTGGAATGGGTGGCGTGGCGGGACACGGTGATGGCAGGGTTGAATTTAAATCTGGACTGTCTGATCTCATGATGAGATCGACGACTTGTAACGCGTCGGAGGGCGATGGACAGTGGGCCAGGGGTACGATTTCCTTGGTTTAACTGTCGTGCATCTTCGTGGCGTGATCACCGTTGGATTGAGAGCCCCAGATCAGACGGTTGATATGCATATCACGCCGGGTCAATTTCCAAATGTTAACGGGCGATGGGGGGCGGTTTCTAAACAGTTATGGAGCCACGTGTCGGGCAGTGAGTGGAATCACTCCGAAAATATAAATACCGCCCACCTCCCAATGGCGGTGCAATAGATACCGGTGGTTTTCGGACAGGCACGGCTATGGGGACTACCAGGCGGAATGTACCGCAGACCGTTGATCTGTGGTTCAAACGGACGGTTGTGATGTGGTCTGAGTGGTAAACGGAGCAGGCCACAGGCACGATGGAGGTTTGCAACTACCATCGGATCTGTACAGATCGACGGTTAATACCGCGCCCGATAGCCAAACGCGTTAGGCGCTTTCGGGTCTGCACCAGGTCATAGCGCTGGGTCATGTGGGGAGAAGGGTTTTGGGGCCAGGGCCGAAAGGTGCTAGACCCAAATTTATGGAAAAATATGGTTTTTTGGCCCATTTTTAGTGAAATTCAAGACCAGGGAAAGGTAACGGTAGGGGAAAGAGGGGAAAATAAAGAAAACTAGGGGTATTATGTATGGTTTAAAAGAGTTTTTTGGGAAAGTTTAGAAGGATTAAGGGAGGGATTTGGGGTGAAAAGGGGGACTTAACAAAGGGGATAAAAGGGTTGAAAAGGGACACTTTGTACGGATACAAGGGATAAATGTAGGCCTTTAGGAACACAATTTGTCACAATGAGAGAGGATTTTTGGATGGATACAGCAGGGAGGATTTTCCCAAAGGACCAAAGGCACAAAGAGGCTTCAAGGATGATGTGTTTTCAGAGGAAATGCATTCCTTGAAGGCTCAAAAACATTCTAGCCCCCTGTTTGCTTGTCAAAATTTATAGGAGGGCTAACACTTCCCATGGAACTATGGTGGTTTTATTTTTAGCCTCTTGAATCAAAAAAAAATTTAATTGACGAGTAAAGTTGGCCTTGGGCTTGAGTAGCCATTAAAAGGTTCTGTGGTTCCTTGTAAAATGTACGTTTGTTTGCTAATTTAATTTAAAATAAAATAAAAAGGTTATCAATTTAGTTAAGGAGTTACGATGGGCACTAGAAGTCAAACAATGTAGAATTTAATAAGTCGAAGCGATACCGATAACAATTAGCTCTTATTTTTAAATTTGAAAACCAAATGACTTAATCCATTATTAAACTATCATAATTATATCAAACTATAATAATTAACTCACTTTTCGCAAAATTAATTAACTTTTTTCTCAAAATAAAAATTTATCAATCAAGCAATTGGCATGCTACAACTTATTACCTTATTCGTCTCTGCCGAGGCACAATTCTAGAAATCGATTTGCATGTTGACCACTAGTAGTTTAGCATTTTCCAATACAGGTTATAATGTTTAACATTGAAAAAAATATGTTCTTTTTTCAATATTATTGAAACTTTTATTTTTTAAACATGTGATTGGACTATAACTTGAAGGCATTATTGCAGCATTTTCACAATAAAATGCCTTGTGGATAACTGCATCATATTTTTTTGCCAAAATTTTTAGATGCAGTTGCAATATTTATGCCATGATTTTAAATATTTGTGCATTGATTTTGCATTGTTTTATTTTGTAAGTAAAAAGGCTTTGTATTACATTGATGGTACAAAAATTACAAAGTTTTTAGCACCGAAGCTCAACATAAATCGGCCATGAATAGAGGCTTGGGGCTGAGAGATGTTATGATTTAGAAAAGCATGAGGAGGCCTCTACCCACAAGGGAGAAACTAGAGGAACTCCTAATAGTTACATGGTAGAAAAATAAGCAAAATCATTAAGATGGTTGAGAAACAAGGGGCATTAAAACCACAAACGATGCTACCTTAGGGGATGAGTGATTCCCAACTAGCACTCTGGAGAATCTTCACAAACCAATGGGCATGATGGTAGATATTTTGATCATCTAGAAGAGGGATTATTATGGAAGTTGTCTGAATAAAGTAGACTGGATGTTCTAATTGTTGCATGACCTAGCTGCTTTTACTATTGGAGGGACCCAAGCCAACTAAAGCAAGCTTCAAGTCATCGTGAGACTGCCATCTCCTTGGAAAAGGAATGTGAGGCCTGTCATGGTGAGCTTCATCATGAGTTAGAGAGAGTGAAGGGGATTCATCCATATCCTTAGTAGAGGGAGACACAAAGCCCTCGAGTTGCATGCCTAGGAAGTTGGAAATGCAACAGTAGGCTATTATGGCATGGTGTATATAGAATTCCTTATCAAGGAATTTTCCCTCAAAAACACATTGACATTTTTCTAATCCTTATAATGGCATCTAGGGAGATTATGCAGTTCCCAAAGGTGGTCGCCCATAACCTTGAGCTCATGAGCTTATGCGTCAACCATCATTCTGGGATAGCAATGAGGGATGTTGTAATCAAAATGTTCATCACCTTGTCCTTGCCAGGGCAGGAGGGCAGGTATACCTCTTCCTCAACCTCCTCTACGTGGGTGTCATCATTCTTGCACCATGTCTGCAATGAAACCAATCTCAATTTCCTTAACCTGAACTCCTTCTCTACCCTTAAGAAAATGTAGTGATGTGTAGCCATTGCAAACAAAGCCAAGAATTAAAATGGTGTAATCTTCTCGCCAGGAGGTAGGGTGACTATATTAACTATCCATGCACCTTAAATGCGGGAGGAGGGTGAGCTTGCCACCACCTCCCTACTCCAAGCCCAATACATCATGGAAGGTGTGTTAGTGGCACCGCCAAATTCCCACTCCAAATAAGATATTGGTATTCTTCATGGATGTGGTAAATGCCTTGGATTTGTTTTCCATCACCTAGATCCAGGGATAATTTTTCATTGTTTTATTAAATTTAATTATTATTATCATTATTAAACAAAAATGAGTCATTTTGGTATTAAGTATGCGCCTAATTGCAACAAATACTCGGGAGATTAGATTGCAAGTTTTCATTATTGAGCAGAGATTAGAGTGACCACAAACCCATTATATGTAGAGACACCAATAGAGTAATTTTAGAACCAATTACATAAAATTTACAAAACTACAAAAAGAGAAAAAGACACAAAGTGATTATTCATTTACATGAAATTTTTTCATTTTCCATCACTGGCCTCTTAAGATTAATGTCTCACTTTCCTGGGTCCTTCTAGGGTTGTTCTTGTTCTGTATGAAAACCTGTGTTGTGTTTATAATCCATTGTTATACCTCATGGCACATCCATTAGAGGAGATATCTAACGTTGTAGATCCATTATCTTATGAGTGTGTTTCACTTGTGAGTGCTACAGTTGGAAAACTTTAACTTGCAAGTCATAGTTAGGCTTATGGAGGGCTACGTGTGTAGACAAACAATGTGAGAAAGGGTTTTCTATTGAGGAGATCCCAAAATTAGAGTCAAAATTCATGGGGGTACATAGAAAGGGGTTGCAGAAGATACAAATACCATATGGATATGACCCAAACCTCCTTAAGATGGCCTCAAGAGAGAGATGAGCGGTCAAAATAATTTGTGAACATGGGAGTTTAGACACAAGCCTCTCAAACCTAAAATTATTGATATCCCAAGCACATATAGAACAACAATGGACATACAAAATTTATGCCTAACCGTCGGAGGAGACTAAATTCGACTGTGAGGCAGAAGTCAGAAAATTACCACACCGCTAATGGACCAGAAACATCCACAAATTTCCTAAGAATGAACACCACAATATTGTTGGGATGTTGTCCATCAAAGCCTCAAACCTCTTTAATAAACATGAATTGGAACCTAGAATGTCGAGAAAGAAGCCTACTTCACTGGAATTTCCATCCAGGCTATATATATTGCAGAGTTCTAAATTGAAAATAGGAAACAAAAATTTACATTCATGCACTAGATCTCGAACTGACCTAAGGGCATTAAAATTGGGAAGCCTGGGCGTTACCGGGGTGGATATAGAACCAGTGAGTCATGTCCTCCAAAATTCCCAAGAACTGGAGTGTTGAATCCACAATCCCGTCGGGCAAAGGAGGAGAAATTGAAACCAGGAGCGGAGCTTCTCACAAATTTTCCAAATATTTGGATGCCTGGATGCCATAGTTAATTCCATAAACATAACCACAACCAAATTAACAAACCATGAAGGTGATGGAGAAATATGGGATGTGAAATTAGACATGAATGGAGCTGGAAGAAGGTGAAATTTGGATTTATCACTCATTCCCTTATCAATCTACACATTCCTCATCAACTAAAAATTAAATTTTCTAGTACAAATTATGAACAAATCCATCATGATTATGAGAGGAAGGTGTTTCCAAGGTCATGGAAAATTAAGCAATAATCCCAAGCATGCGAGGTAAAGAGCAACATAGATGCATGGAGATGGTTCTCATATAATGCCACATCATGGCAGATAACATCCCATATTTGAAACTAATCCTTTGAACCTTCAAGATAGTTATGGAAATTATGAAGGGAATCACATAGAAGAGGTAGGAAAATGGGGAGAATATAATATAGGGAGGGGGTACCTAGGCTAATTCCAAGAAGAAAAATAACAAAATAAGGGAGGGACCAAGAGGAAAACCAAATTCTAGGGGCCATATAGCCTTAGGGGATTGGGAAGAATATACTAGAGTCATTAATTTCTAAGTTTGTCTCTTCCAGAGAACAGGCCTTACTAGCTTGCAAATCAACATCCATGTCATTGATTGTGAGAATATGATAGAACTCCTTAGTATTTAATAATGGAAGCAATCTTCTAATTCTTTGAAGCACCAAGGAAACATAATTTTCCTTCAAACTTCTCTCATTAATGAGATAATGGATCGTAAGCAATGAGTCTCTAAGGACAATAATATATTTAATGTATTTGTCTTTAGCAATGCATAAACCTTGGAGGAGACTAGACCATACATCTCTCCTTGATTGTTGGTTTTCCTTCCCATGCCACATGAAAATTTAACCTATATTATTCCATATAGATGAAGTAATATCCCTGCCCCTCGTGCCACCCTTGATTTTTCATTGTTAACCTTAGTAGGAAACATATTTATCATTAGTTATTGTCCACCATAATTTAAGCAGCAATATGTAAATAGTATTTATGTGTTCTTAAACACTTTAATAACTAGGAGTAATATCTAAATGTGGAGACTTACTAGTGGTTACTACCCACCAAATTTTGTGTAAATACTTTCCCCTGGAGCAATTAATTTTTCCACTTTATATATTAATTTGCCATTTTTCTGAAAGCATAATTTGTAACTTGAGTGGCAAGCTGCCTTGCCACACCTATTAGTATTTGCCAATGCAAGACTCTAACAATATATTTTCCCATTGACCACTATTACTTTAGCATTGACCAATGCAAGTTACAATGTTTAACTTTAATATATATATATATATATATATATATATATATATATATATATATATTTTTCAATATTATTTAAAAAAATTATTGAAGGTCTTATTATAGCATTTACACTATAGAATGTCATGTGGATAACTAAGTTTTTGCTGCCATAATTTTTGGATACACTTGCAATATTTATTACATAATTTTTAGATATTTGTGTAGTGATTTTTCATTATTAAGTTCCATAGGAAAACCACCAAAAAATAAAATCCTTGAAATTAAGTCATACTCACATAAATAACATATTTACCATGATTTACTGCCCACCATAATTTAAGAAAGTATTTGCATAAAAAATGGATAAGAACAAGATATAGATATACTTGTTGGGAGTTACTTCCCACCATTATATATGTGTTCCTTAGCACTTTAATAATTATAAGTAAAAATGTAAATGTGCATACTTATTAGTAGTTATTACCCACCAAAATTTATGCAAGTCCTTGCCCCTTAGGAAGCAAATAAATTCTCCACCTCATATATCAATTTGCAATTTATCTTAAGCATAATTTGTAATTTGAGTGGCCAAGACTAGATTGCCTTGTCACCATTGTTTCTTTTAGTATTATTTTTGAGAGTTATAAATAAAGAAAAATGCCATCTATTATTGTTTATGTATTTTAAAAAATCTTTTTACACATTGTATCTTTCATGAATTGTTTTGTGGTTGGGCTTAAAAAAAGTATTGCTAAAATAAAATGTAATAGATGGGTAATGAACATTATGTGTGATATTGGTATTAAGTAAAATTTTCTTTTTCTACTATTTTTCTTATATATATAAATATGTCATTTTTCTACTTTTGGAAGAAAAAAAATGTATTGGTATTAATATAGTTGAAATTATTGTATTACTTATCTTATATAACAAGGGAGCAACTGTTGTAGTTGTAGTCCTTGCCGGTAGAGGGAAGAAGGTTATAATATGGAAACAAAAGAAAGTATGGTTATGCACAAGTTAGAGTACAATTCTATGGATAAGGAGAAATGTCTGCTAAAATGACAATGGGAAAGGAGAAGCTATGAAATTTTTAAATTCAGATGAACCATGTAACAAAACATTATGTAAACAAAATTGTTACTTTGGAAAAATGCTAATTGAATTTTATCAATTTTGAAAAAATCTTTCCAAATCTCGTTATCACGAAACAATATATAATTTCATTAATTACATTCTTGAAACAATCTTGCCAAAAAATCAGTCATTAATTACATTCAGTGTCGATTTTAAACTGAGATGAACTTTTTAAATTCAGATGAACCATGTCTTCTTTATGAGTTGATGCGAGAGCCTCCATTCCAGGTAATGGAGTTGTTATTCTTGCATTGCTCACAACCACATGAAATATGCTTTTGTTAACAGTTGCTGAATATTGCAATAGATCTTTGACAAACTAGCCTGTTTCAGCATGTATTTCTGAGGATTGTCTCCAAATTCTTTCGGCAGTATCTGCATCCAAAGTAATAGGCATCAGTAAACACATATTGTAGTGAACACTATTTGTAAACCATTTTGAATCAAATAGTTCAGGAATGTACTCATACCATGTATCCTTATAGCTCTTTCAATTGAAGAAGAATAATATGGCATATGCAAAAACGCACTCTTAATGCTACTCCAGGATGTGTTTGATGCACTTGTCTGTAAATAAGAAATAGAAATAAAAGGATAATAAATAAACATTGATATACTGAATTAATTTTTTTGATGTACCAAACATAAAATGTGCCAACAATATTTTGAGAATTCTTTCAGATGAATTTTTCCAAACACTTAGTGGACAATTATTTTTACAAACTCTTGTCGAGTTTACAAGTTTATTTTTCACAATTTTGGATATAAATATGCAATTTTATGATAAAGTTTGTCACCATGGTGTTGTGACATTTCAAAGTGAGATGGGCCTTGTCTATTGCTGAAAGACTCCTTGAAAGATGAACTGATAAATGATAAACAATAATAAACACTGATAAATGATAAATTGAGTGTGTATTTGAGAAATAAAGTTTCGTAAACTAGTTGCAGTTACTAGTCTAAGCATTGTTTGGCATCTTAGATGCTTGGGAATTAGAGAATATGAAGGCTTGAGAATGTATGATGAAGAAGAGATGTGAATGTTGCTCATGGGTTAATTTAAAGACTACATAGGCTGTGTAAATATTATAATGCAGGAAAAGTATTCTAGATAAGATAATATAGATAAGAATGGATTTTGATAACATATTTTATAGCTATAGCTATTTAGCTAGATTTTAATTTTTAGATTATGAGAGGGGAAGCAATGCATAAACTTTAAATCTTGTTGAGATGGTGGAAGAAAGTAAACATATAGATTTTTGGTCCTAGAATTTCATTTCATTTGAAAATAAACATAACAAATAGATCGAATAATACTCATGAATGCAGTTGTTTCTATTTTCTCACCACATTGGATTCGTTGTCAAGCTTGGAACAAATTTCCTCACTGGAATTATCTTTTTGATCAAACCATCCAACCTCAAAAGTTAAGACCTCCATAGATGCAAAGTTGTAGTGTTGTAGGAGATTTAAAAGGAATGAAACAAGTCATAAAGAGAAGAACACCAAGGCATATGACCTTATCTTTTATTTAATTTCCTTGTGATCACTGATAAAAAACACAGAGATCATGCTTCCCAAGACATATGCATAAACAGGTTGCACTGCCCCAAATATAATAGCGCATGTACTGCCAACCATGGCTTCTTTCCACTTAGGAGCATTCAATGCCAACAATTTGCAAAATAGTTCTCTGCAACTCATGGGTGTGTTAGTTGTAGTCATATTGTCCAAGTGAGTATATTTGCCTAGCAATCAAGGGCTCGATCTACTAACTTGACTGATATTTCTTTTTCTCGTAAAGGAAAATTGAGTCTGAACCCATGATTCTTCTTCAATCCTCATCTACTGCTGCATATTCCATAGTGTTATGTATGTTCCTTTACCTGATTCAATTATTTTTCCACCATAAACCACTTAGATTATATTAGCATTTTGAATTGTAGACAATCTGTGAGCCATTCGTTTTTTTTTTACCTCGAGACATCTACACTCCCCTTTCTCCCAACTGCAATAGATGTTTGTAAATACATTTGCATCAACATATGGATTACAGATCCACAAGATGTTGTTTATTGGAAATTAGGTAACCCTCGACTGATAACAGATCTTAAGTTAAGATAGATATGTGCTAGTACTATCAAGGGAGGAAAAAGTATTTATAGATACCTGAGTGTCATATCCCTCCGGAAATTGACTGATAAAATTTTGCATGTTGGAATCCATTGCTGCAACAACCAAATCTTCCATAGTTGATCCTTGTTTTCCAAACATTATATTATCTTTAATGGAGGTTGCAAACCGACTACTCCCAACTAGATCCACAGTTTGGCTACCAGGAATTGTGAGACACAAGTTATGGAAAATCTTTGTGTGGGGCCTGGACGGGTATACAAATTCAACATTTTTGAAAATGATCTCTTCACAGAATTTTTCCAACACTTGCCCTTTTTTGTCATCAGAATCTATTGCTGGTACTCTCTCAGTCATCTGCATTATGCTATTTGTAGTAATGCAAGATTCACTGATGTATTTAATGTTAGGAAGAGCAGTTCCAAGAGACTTGTCAACACACCAATTACATTTCAAAAACAAAAAAGTAAATTAAATTCTTTCTGAATAAATTACATGTATTTAAAGGTTAAGGATCCTTACAGGCCTCCGTTGATGAGTGAAAGGGTCGTTGCAAATATGTTTCCATCACTCTCTCCTTTGTTTTTGGTGACATTTATTTGCAATTTTTCATTGTGGCAGATCGGATAGCTTTGGCATAAAAATAAAAGTGCAGTGAATCTCATACTCTGTTATTTATATACATATCAACTCTTTCATTTTTATTGAGAAATGTATATTTTAGAGTATTGGAGTCATTTTTCTAAAATATATTGTTGCTCTGTGCATTCTGTTTAACAATTCCTACAACATTTTTTAACCATCAGTTTGCAAAATTATGTCATTATTACCATCTTACAAAGAATGCTAAATGTTGAAGATCTAGCAGGCGGATGAATTCAACATTTTTGAACCCCAACTCTCGGACGCTAAGAAGAAATTTTTTGCCATCACATGTGAAACTCCTTCAAATTGTCTGTTTCTCCAAATATTGTAGACAATATAAGTTCATAAGAAATCCAACAAGTGCTGCAATATTAAACATGGTTTAGAAAATGAAATCATCAGGAGGAATGTCTTTCAACCACTCTAGGTCAATGGTACTTTGATAATACACTGTTTTAATAATTGGTGCATTTAACGGGATAACCTACATCCATGTGTCCTACGCGCTCTATTCTATCGGCCAACAACATAAGAGTGCATCAGTGGATTGGTTGATCATCTATTCCAATATTGGTGTAGTTCTAGTATAAGCTAACAACTTTGATATAAATAGAAAAGGGGAAGATGTAGATGCATTACATTCTGTGTCTCCATCATGAAATGCGGGAAATAGGTGAATAACTGTATTAAGATATAAATTCAGTAAGAATGAAGGTTATATCAAATAATGCATATAAGGTAGCTAAACTACCTTAATTCAGAGGTAAACATAAGGGCTCTTACCACCTATACTACTTTAATTCAGAGGCAAACATAAGGGCTCTTACCACCTATGTTTTTGTATGGCTGGATGTATATTTTGTTAGATGGTAGTAGTCAATTTGATTCCCTGCTCATGTTCTTGATGTTGTAGTTATTGTTCCTTCAAGCCATTGGTTAGGTAAACTACTTTAATTCAGAGGTACACATAAGGGCTCTTACCACCTATGTTTCTATATGGCTGGATGTATATTTTGTTAGATGGAAGTAGTTGCTTTGATTCTCTACTCATGTTCTTGCTATTGTAGTTGCTATTCCTTCAAGCCACTAGTTATTGAATATCGGAAGAAGCCTCAGTTAAAAATCATACTGCAAAACTCCAAACCATTTATATATATTGAAATAGATTCCATTAAAAGATAAAAATAAGTTGCAGTGGGTATTTTGATATAACTCTTTTCTTGCAGTGAGTATTTTGATATAACTTTTTTCATTTCTTGAAAAGTATTGACTGTGGATTCTTCCTAGGAATCCAGGGCGTGGAGAGAAATAGATTCAATGTGTGCAAAAATTGACTGAATTTGGGTGGGTAATCACCTTGCTGAAGGAAAAGGGAGGACCAGCTTCCTGAGACGTGTGTGGTAATCACCTTAGTCAAGGAAAAGGGCCTCTGGGCCTAACAACCTTTGTTCACTTGTTAGAAATGTTAGCTTGAACAAGTGATCATGGGTTTTCAAGAAGAAATTAGTTTCTTCTGTGCTAGTGATCATAGTGCAAGTGCATCTCAGTATGTGGGTCATCCATACGTGCCCTTTCCACTGCCAACGAAGTAGTAATAAGTGCTTCATGGCCTGAGGTGTCAGATGATAGGATGTCACATACCTCTTCCATGCTACAGAGATTCCTAAATTGAGCAAATTTAATAACAAAACTCTCAACAGTAAATTCCACAACCACCACACTTAATTTTCCATCTCACGGAAAGTCCAACAATAGGTCACACATGAACATATTAGAACCAACCATGAATGTCTTTCTCGTGGCTATTTCTAGTTATAGCAGCAGGTAGTTAAAATCAAGAGGTTGTTCCATAGCGATAAGGGTCTTCCCAATAAGGAATGGCATTTATCAAGGAAGTTGTCTCCATTGATCAGAAACTCAATACATAAAAAATACTTTCTTCTTTAACGTCACTTGCTCCCTTCGATGTCTGAAAATGGATTGTGAAGATGATTGTTAGATAATTATTCTTATTTCATAAAGATTTTCCGCCACCCCATGATATAAACAGCCTGGATAATATGTGGTGACATATAAACGTCTCGAGAATCTGAGACCCAGCACTCACGTCTCATCCAAATTTAATAACCATTTAGATTAATCAATGGATCACCAGCATATTGTGTCAGAGATGATTGTATTGGAAGCAGTTCCCTACTATTAGAAAACAATTTACACATCGGAAAAACTAGGGTGGTGAAGAAAGTTGATGGAAAAACCAGTAGACAAATACCCTTGTACAACCAACCCTGAACTCTACTGGCCAATGAAACTAATGACCATCACCAATCCATACTACATATGACAACAACAGCAACAAAAACATCCTGTGCAATGCCACCACTAAAAATAGAACTAGAAACCAAAGTCTTTACAAGGATGTGAAATAATGAAGGAATCGATCCACTTATGCCACAATATTTTCCATTTGGACTGAATCAAGGAATACTATGAATTAGGAAGCTTGGTTGTCTCATGTATTGGGAGCCTATTTCCACGATTTTTCATTTGAGCACCTATAATTATCCTCATTGCGTGTCCTAAAAATGGCAGCAATAATGATTCCCGCTGTTATAGCCAATATCCCTATCAGAATAACCTCCCCACACTAGTCTGGAACCATAGTGCACCAAAAAACCCATAGACCACCACCTCACCCCTGATGGGTATCCCATTGACACTGATTGTGAATGAAAACAACACATATTTCAAAATATCTTAAATAGCCAATACTCGCACCCCCAAGACCACTATATCCTCACTAGTTTCATCTGAAAGATCAATAAAAGCAGTACTTGTGACATCAATGGCTATAACTACTTACTGGTGCATGTTTCTTACAAGCGAAGCTCCTATAATCTTGAAGTTCCTCTGGTTTTATTAGTGTCAAACTCAGTTTTTTTCTACGAACTACGTGTAGTGGTCAATATGATAGACATAACTGGATTTGCAACATTAGGTTCAAAGATAAAAAATCGTTTGAAGAGAGATCAGATTCCTTCCATTAGCAAGCCACTACGTATCTATCATCTCTCGTGTCTCAAATCCACTACCAGCTCTCACCAGGGAAGCCATATATCATCCATTTCAACAAATTCAAAGAATAACGTGAAACATGGGCGATATGGGTGAAATAATATACAATTAGAGCATTCGTCACATGAGTGGTGCATTGTGTTGAAAAAATGGTTTGGTGCTAAATGGTCTAAAATGCAGTCAGCATGTCACTTCAGCAAGATCACCCAAATCTGGAATTTCTTTAGCAAATGGAAATGACAGGGTTTGTATGAGTGCCAAGTTTAAATAGATGTCAAAAATTGGGTTTCATTGGCCACGTGTGAAATATAAATCCATAATATTTGCATATATCCTAAAATGGATGATAATTTTGTGCTTTTATACACTAAATTACTGTGAGACAGCAAGCTGAAATCACTCAGAAATTGCTGGAAAGACCCCAAAATTGATGCACTAAATACTTGCTATAAATTGGCACACAAACCACTACAAAAGGATAATTATGACAACCTATTTCTGTGTAAAAAATTGTGTCAGATAGTAAGTTTATTTTGTTGTTTTTATCCTTCGAGACACTAATAAAGTCATATTTGAAACCCTAGATGTAGTCAGACTTGAAACCATAGATGATATTTGTACGCAAAAAAATCAAGAAAATGATGGCATAACAAGTCAAAATGGATGATAATTTTTCAACACTAAGTGTGCCTAAAATGGATGATAATTTCTTGTTGTTGCACACTAAATAAGTGTGAGACAGCAAGCTAAAATCACTTAGAAACTGCTGGAAAGACCCCAAAATTGATGCAAAACTAGCTATGGTAGACTATCTCCATGATTCTTAAATGCAAGGAAAATGATGAAATATCACATGAAATAGGAATCAATCACAACAATAGTTGCATATTCATCCAACCAGTACCTGTGCCCTAATGTTATTTTTCTATCATAACTCTTTATTGACCGAGTTTGTTTTCATAAGGTTAAACAACTATTCCAATTGATTGGTGCTTGAGCTTTAGCCTTTCATTGGAGGAATCACTAGTGAAAGGGGTCTCCAAATATGAGAGCCCTCTTTGAAGAGGGTGGTGTATTAATATGCTAATTTCTTGGTTATGGATAGGGTCTCTTTACAAAATCTTTGACCTTGTGACTTCAATACTCTTTAAAGTCTTCTAAGCAAACATCATAATAATGCAACTTATTTTATAGGGTAAAATTAGTCAAAACCCTAGGAACACCACATGCCTTCAACTAATTCCCACACACTATAAACTGACTTTAACAATTAAGATCATGAAAGGAATGATGCAACTCTCCCTTAGTCCTTAGTCCTGCCTTGGATAGGTTAAACAATGAACTAGAGGATGTCTAGATTTGAGATGCTTCACAAAACTTCTGTCACTTCCTTAGGTAAAACAATTTTCCTCCAATCAGTTGTCTACACAATGATTAAGATTACCGATGAATAAGGTAAATGATATTTTCACTGGCTTCAAAACATAAGAAGTTTTTCTTCCACAAGATGATACTTAAGCCACCCAAAAATTTACCTGAAAATCCTCACTTAGAAAAGTATAATATTGAAACAAAATAGGTGCAAGGGTGCACAAATTTGCGCTCTAAGAGGGCCAAAATGATGCAGGTCTGTAATGGTGTTACATCCCCTATCCAAGCTAAAAATACCTTAATGAATTAGATACAATACTTCAATGATACCTCTAATTTGAGTAGAAACCAAGATGGCTACCTCATATAGGTTCATCAGATGAAGAGCTCAAATTTATGAGTTGAAAGCTTTAGAACTAAAGAAACCCTTGACAATTAGAATTCCTTCGAGATTTGATACTTTTGCAAAAATACACAATTCTAAGGCCACAATCATGAGTTTTTAAGCCACTTTTTTATGGAGTTCGAAATGTTTATATCAAATTCAAAATATTTCCCTAACAAAGGGCCAAAAAAGGAAAAGAGAAAACTTCACGCATAGAGTAACACTACTACAAATTTGCAGATTTCTCAAGGATAGAATTAACCCTTCAACAATTATGCACAATTATATTTTAATAAGAACATCCTACAAATCAGGTATAAAATCCCTAGCAAAAAAGCAATACTGAAGAATAGATAAACCCTTCAATTCTTTAACAAGACATGACCTTTGCTCTAGATTGGCTTGACTACACAAGGTCGAATTTCAATGATGAATTTCATAACATATGTGTGATATCTCTAACCACTTGGAGAGAATATCATTACCTTTACATAGATTTTATTAGATTTATCAAATTGTCACAAGAATTTTGGTATTGTTTTCTATAGTTTAGCAAAATTCGTGTGCTAAGTTAAAAGCTAATTTTGTCTTAAGGTCAAAATTTGGAACTGAGAATACCATTGAGTACAAAGTGGGAAAATTTGAAGGATGGAAAATTATCTTGAAGCTTAAAACATTGGCGAATCTCACTATTCCTTAATATGTAAACTATAAAGTGTTTATTGATGTATTTATAAAATTATTCAAATTTATAATGATTTTATATATACTCTCTATACAATTTTGGCGATTTTTAAGTTAAAATAATTTTATATTGTTAAATTTGGGCGAATCATTTTTATAAAAAATGGAAAATGGCGAATGTTTTTTTGGAAAAATCATGTAAAATTAGCCCACCTACGAATATTAGCCCCTAAAATTTTCCATGGTACAAACTACAAAGGTACTTAGTTATTAATCAAGCACAAGTATTAAATTAAGTGTTGATTTAGTGTATTTATGTGTGGCACATGCTTAGAGAGGAACTAGAGAGTAAGAGGCTTATTCTATTTTCTAGATGCTCTCTCCTTATGGTATATCTTCCGAAATGTGATTGATTAAAGTAAATGTTTGGAAGTGCTTTAGATAAAAGTCTTGGTACACTGTCATTGATTGTATATTTTTTGTGAGACTCAATAAATCTGTATGCACGTAAGTTCAGCTTGGGACACAAGAATTTTCTACTCTATTATCTTTGTTTCTGTGTCCCCACTCTATGGTGGAAAAACCTTTTTCGATCCAAACCAAAAACTTGGAGTTGTTGATCAGCCCTGGAAATCTCATGAAACTTGACCTAAAGTTGCTTTGTTTCCCCACAGGTTTCAAGGAAAAAAAACCAGTAGAATCAAACCCCACAAACTGCAAGCACAAATTGTAAATTCAAGGATAGCTTGTAAAATTATACTTTTGTTGATAATGAATGATAGAAAGTAAGTAGGGGAAATGAAAGCTATTTGAAACCTACCACTCAAATCCTTTTAAACATGGAATGAGAACAATTAAGAGTCTATGAAAATACACATTTTCTTCTACAATTGGACATGGAAATGGATGCCAAAAGAATATTTGATAGATCTTTATTGATGGAGGTTTGTCGAATGAAAAAATTCCTAGATAGATGGGGAACAATTAAAAGTCTACAAAATATATAATTTCTTATGCACTTGGACATGGAGTTTGTTACCAAAAGCGTATTTGTGAGATATTTATTTCTAATGATTGTAGAATGAAAAAATTCACATACAGACGTGGAACACGCCAACACTATCAAATATCATGGGAGAACCAAGACTCTTTAACTTCACATCACATGAAATAGGAAGAATTCACAAGAATAGTTGCAGATTCATCCAACCAGTACATGTTCCCTAATGTTAGCTTTCTATCAGAACTCTTTAGGTCAATAATGAAGCAAAGGGGTGAATGAAGCATTAATATCTGCCCCACTTGATTATGCAATAATATTAAGGAGAATAAAGAAGAAAGAATAGAGATGGTTCAATAAAAAAAGTATCCAATCTAGTACAAATATGGAGAATAGAAAAAGGATTTAAAATAGAACTCCTAATACTCCCAAGTACATGTCTTCATTTTAAGCAAGGTATGATCGAATAAAAGCACCAAGATAGAAAATTAGGCCTCACATGCCCATCTGAATCCCCCTGGCTTGAATTTGAGGAATAATCAGCAACCTGTAAAGATTTAACAGTAATAATTATCACATCTGAAAGATATAATTTCCTCCACCAATTTCTAAAAATAAGAGAAGAGTATGAATATTTCTACTCACTTGACAAGCTAGACTTGAACATGACGAATAATAAGCAGCCTGTAAAGATTTAACAGTAATAATTATCACATCTGAAAGATATAATTTCCTCCACCAATTTATGAAAATAAGAGAAGAGTATGAATATTTCTACTTACTTGACAAGCTAGGACATATTCTAGTATGTCTTTTTCTTTTTCTGTTCCTAAAACAATGGAAAAATGGAATAGGCATCAGTAAATGCATATTGTAGTGAAATCTATTTGTAAACCATTTTGAATCAACCAGTTCAGAAATGTACTCATATCATGTATCCTTATAGCTCTTTCAATTGAAGCAGAATAATATGCCATATCCAGAAACCTACTCTTAATGCTATAAGGATTTTTCTATGCATAGTTATAGCAACTACCCATGTCTTACTGCCCATGTGTTCATGTTGGCGGGCATATTATTATCAAAAGAAAATGGTATTGCACCATGAGTGGAATACTCTACTATCCTTGGAAATAAAAGAGAAGTATTCATAGTGTATAGGATATTGACTTATTGGATACTGAAAAAATAGGATTGATTGCTCAAAATCAAAGTAATGAATTTCAGAATTTCAGAGTAACACTTGTAAAAATTATGATTAAAAATAGGACAAAGATAGAACAATTCCATTTACAGATGACAAAAACTGTGAAGTTTTCAAAGCATTATTAGAGATCAAATTCATATGTAAGTAATTCAGCAATACCATTGATAAAGTACCTAGTTCATAATTAAATGCAACTTTCAAATATTAAAGAAAAGGAGGAAACAAGAATTGAGTTTAGACAAGAAAATTGGAAAATTGTCCTTAATCCAATTCATTGAACATAATGATAATGAGCAGAAATTATGCAACAATACAGTAATCAAACAATATCGTACAAGAGTATTGTGTAGTATTGTGTACTAATTACATTTTCCTAATAAATGTATAGAAATTGAAAATTAAATAGTTATATTGGAATAAGACCATAATATAAAGAAACAAAATCAGATGAGTGAAGGAAGTCAATGGAATTGAACAAGCTATGGGATTCCAATAGTTGTGATGTCCCTATTTTTTTTCATCTGTGTAACAAAGAATTAGTTAAAAAGAAAATCATAACACTATAAATTGAGAAAAGGACATTTTCGAAAGAAAAGATGTTGAGTCAAGATGTTAATGTACCTTTCGTTTGTCAGCCGACATGTAAGAGTTCACTATCTTCATTGAATATGAACCTGCTATGAATTTTGAGATTGTGTAGCATGTAGACAATGGTTTCATTTTACTACAAATATTGTTCATATGACATGGGTTTTAAACGAGGAAGTAAATCATGTACTAAAGGTTCCCTGATAGTGAAATGGACAATGTTTTTTGTGATAGATTCTATTGTAGCATTTATACAATGTTTGTATACGAAAGGGAAATTATTATTGCATTTTGAACAATAAATTGTTCCATTGCTGATCAGTATGAATGAACTGATCACAGAATTTCATATATCACAAACAGGCTCGAACGGAGTTGAGTAAGAATTTGATGCCTTTAGCATACCTTCAACCTGTTTATAAAATATTCAAATGTTAATGTACAATATTACATATGAAATTCAAAATTAGAAAAAAGGTCATTATTTTTATACTTATAACATGATTAGATGTCATTAGTTTCCCAAGATTCTTAACCGCATCCCTGTTAAGTTCAGTTATGAAAGTTGACTGTGTTGTTTGAAATATTTTTTCTTTTACATCTGTCCTTTTTATTATATTTTTTAAAAGGATCATGGGAAATTTCCCTTTTTTCAATTGTTGTTCCATTGAAATAAAGTATTGTTCATATGTATCAAACAATTGCAACTACAAGAGACAAATTACAATAGTTATATAGTGAATTAATGCATATTATTTATTAAAAATTAAGAATAAGTGGTATGCAAATACATAATGTTTCACAGTCATTTTCAGAATCTCCATATTTGATATGAAATATGCAGTGTAATCCAACTCTCTTGGCAAGTGTAACAGCTACACTGATTGTACCAATTGGGTACATTTCAGTTTTGTCTGCAAACTGCTTAATGGTTTTATCTGGAATGAAACAATATTCTTTGCAAACTTCACGCATAGTGTTTATGATGCTTGATTCATTCAGCGAAATTATTTTATCATAGTCACCACGATCACAAACGGTTTTAGGCCGTATTCTGAAATTTGTAATTGATATACTCAGAGCCTTGTATAATTTTTTGTTCATGTCGCTCAATTAAGTGTGCAGGTATACTTAATTTTATAGTCATCATTCCTTTATCATCTGTCAAATCAGCATGTAATATTCGACGTGCTTTGTTTTCTTTGTCAAGGAATGTGCTATATATGACCATTATGTCTCCGAAAAATAATTGTCCAACTATACGACTGTTCAAGTCTTCAATTGCTACTTTAACTAGGGGTAGTTGTTTTTGCTTGTATAAATTGGTTATTTATATACTTCTATAAACATTTCTATAATGCTATGTTTTTTTATAAATTGTAGAACTATAAATAAATTACAGTATAAGATTGCATATGCATACCTTTTCACTGCATATGCATACCTTTTTACTGTATCATTTTTTTAAATGCTTGATTCTCATCTTGTTGATTCTATTTGACTTGTACTAAAAATAATATTTTCATATTTCAATACTGTTCAAACATTATCATATGTATTTTTCATAAGAAATAAATGAAGAGTTTATGTCTATGATAACTAAACTATACATATATTGTAATATTATCGTATGTATTTTGCATAAGAAATAAATGAAGATTCCTGAAGGGACTGGCTACTAGTACTTTTTTTTCTTGTCCAATTTCTAATTTATATACATTTAGTTGTACATATGTATATTAGTCAATTGTAAAAAGACAGTGAATATATAGTGAGCATTAACATTGTAAATTCAGAATCTGAGCATATTTGTATAGTTGTCATAGACATACCTCCTTAAACTCTGTGATTGGCTTGCATCTTCTACTTGACTTATGTTTTCTATAGCTTGAGTAGTTATCCTGTTGAAATTACACAATTACTATTCTAAATAGCTATACACAATCTTTTAATTGCATGCATGTAAGTAATTACACAATACTATTCTAAATATCTATACAAAATCTTTTAATTGCACGAATGTAAGTAATTTGTGACAAGAAAAATTGAAATAAAAAAATGATGGAGATGATTATGGGCATGCTCTTTGGTAGCTTCTTTTTCAATTTTCTCTTTGGTGTGGTCAATCAGTTTTCCTTGTTCTTGACTTTTTTGACTTTTTCCTTGTTCTTGACTTTTTTGACTTGTTTGTTCTTTTGATTTTTCATCAGCTACCCTATCGTTATATAATAGTAGCATATATTTAGTTCAATTTCAAAAACCATATAAAAGGAAAAATTGAAGAAGAATATAAAAACCATATAAAAGAAAAATCAAGAAGTATATACTTTCTTCTTTCATGTTCCATGTTGTTAATCTTTTTTCTCATCTGTTTTTGTTCAATTGAAAAGGGTTTTATTGGTAGAATCTGCATCCAAGAATATATGAAGTCATATATGCAAATGTATAATAGGATGCATAGTATATATGGTCTTATTATTTGATTTATTACAGATAGGAATATGCTATTATGCTTTAGTAAAATAAACATTGCAAAAACAATTTGTACATATTTCAAAAGGTATCAAAATTTTCAATTTTGTAACATGTTTCATATGTATCTCATAGCTGAAGGAAAAGAGATATTGTATCATGATCAGACCAATATGTATCTAATATGAAAATTATGTATTGTATATTAGTTACATTTGAACACACATGGTCAATGAATGATTTATGCATGCTATTAGTTTTGTTGATAAGAAAATGGAGATTGTAATTGTTCATGTAGCTTTTCAGCTCTTTTATTTTCTGATTGCATTGTAACATATCAATATTGAAGTCCCCCAATATAATTATGATATCCTTTAAATCTATATGACATAAATATTTTGCAGTGAAATTCAAAATATTGTTCAAATTTGCATGTGGTGATGCATATATATTGAGTATTGCAATTTGTGATCCATGAACTATTATTTTTGCCAACAATTCTTCTACAAAATGCTCTTCAAAATGGATGTGTTCAAGCATAGTTATATGTGTTTTTATCAGTATCATTAGTCCATGCTTAATGCAACTTGAGATGCAATTGAAATTTGCGAAGTACTCATTTTGCATAGACAGGGACATATATGTTTCTTGTAAGCATAAGATGTCAGATTGCATTGTGTCATAATCACTGCATATGTTACTAAGGTGTGCATGAAGATTATGGGTGTTTAGTGAAAGAATGGAGATGGATCACAATGATCGTATTGATGAATATTCATATTCTAATTTCCATTTTATAGTGCTTTGCAAACGTTGCATTTCACAATTTACTTTTTGGTTAACCTTGAAATTATTGTTTGTCAGAGAATTTAGCAAATACAACGACTCTATGTTTCTTACACATGATAGAGTTGTGTATAGTAGGCCATGCACTTGTATTCCAATAGGGTAAAATGCGAGTCTATCCAAGGTTAAACCCTGCGACCTATGTATTGTGCGTGCACATGCAAGTTGAATTGGGAATTGTTTCCGTATCTTCAGATGAGCCATCTTTTCTGACATAGGCATTTCTTTTGATATTCGTAATATTGGTTTCCAATCATGTGCTATGTTTGAATTATACAAATAAGCTAGTTTTCTAGATTGTCGATGACCAACATTAGGGTCATGAAACTTAATCCATAGAAGATCAAATTTATCTGTATAAGTATATGATTTGACTATTCCATCTGCACCGTTTACTAGTCCATCTTGTGCATCATAATTGCAAGCATACATTTCAATTAGCATTTTCAACTTTATCACAAGTTGTGAAGGAAAATTAGTTTTATGTTGATGCCTTGGAACATTTCCATTGTTCTCTTCATCTTCTTTAATTGCATTGATTAAAATTTCATTACTAGGCATGAGCGTTAACGTTTTCTTGTTATGCATTGCAATGTCTTTGTTTTTGTAAAATAAATAGGGAAATGTTGGATCATTTGATACAGGGTGAATGAAATTTGTATTAATATATGTTATATCATCACATGTTTAACTATTTATTCACATTCTATTTAAAATTGATATAAATCTCTCATCTGTTTGTCGCATAGTCATATGCAATTGGAAGCACTTGACATTATCCTTCCAGAAATCATGTTTGATTGTTTGATTGTTGATTATTGGTTGTTCAAAAATTAGTGAGTCTTGAATATGTTACGCTTGGTAGAAATCGCCACAAAATATCATGTCAATGTTTCCAAAGTATTTGGTTTGGACATGTTTTATGTTTCTGAGTCTATTGTCAATAGAATATAAGAACCGACTACCAATCATAGAGGCTTCATCTATGAAAGCTAGTTGTAGTTCTTGAAATAGCTTTGATAAGTTGTCTAATACTTCTTTGCTAAGTGGCAAGGATTGAGACTTTTTAAAAGGCATTAGCAATGCAAAATGTATTGTTGTTCCACCTGCATTATATGTAGCTTTTCCTATATATGCTAATATTAGACCCTTTGGTTTCATAGGATAAGTTTTGTTCTATGAATCATATATTCGTATAAGCATTCGGAAAATTGCTTTCATTGTCAGTGTTTTGCCTACCCCTGCTCCACCTGTAATAAAGAGGTAATTTGGTTCATTGACGTTTCATATTTTTTTTATTCCAACATATTTTACAATTTCTTGTTGCTCTTTGTTCAACATTCTTTTGATTTTGTAATGCTCATTGTCTTCCACTAAAAATGGATGAGCAGTTATTTAAAATCCAAGATTGGTTCTTTTTTTAATCTCAAATTGTTTTGGAAATTGCAAGTCTGATTGCAAATCATATTCCTCACAATGGGAACTATTTTCTTTGTTTCACATATTTATCTGATTGGTATTCATATAACTATTTATTTCATTTGTTGCAGTCTCTAAATCACCCCATGTTGGATTGATGTTATATGTAAATTTAGCTTCATTGGTGCGCATTGTTTTTCCATGTAATGTATATGTGGCTTGCCAAGTAGGGAAGTCTTGTTTTAATGGTTTTTCACATTTTTCAAATGGAACATATAACAATAATTTCTCTCTACAAAAGTTTTCAACATCTTTGTATTTATTATATTTGACAAATCATATAACATTTGGTTTTTCCCTTTTTGATATGTGTGTGCCATCTTTCTTGTAATTTGATACAAATTCTACAAGGCAAATTTTTCTAATGGAGCATGGACGTCTGATGTAGTAATATAATGGAATGACACATCACATCTTCTGAATCATCAGGTTCTTGTTTCAAGAGAATAGGTGATTTAAGCATAAATGGCGTTCATCAACTAGAGATGCATTTATGAATATACATTCTCTTGAACTACAACTCAATGGCAATGAAAGTGCTATATGCATTGCTTCTTGAGCTGACATTTGTTTCAGATTAAGTAATGTATTTCCAAGTTTACGTATCATTTGTATAGCATAAATTTCATTTCTCTCATGCTCTTTTCATATCCTTCTAAATTCATTTGTCATGGACTTGTCAATTTTGGTCATATTTGAACTACAATATGATGTTGTAGCATATGCATTTAGCACAAATTGTGAATCTTTATTTGCATTCCACATAGTAGGCATATCCTTTGTAAAACTATTCTTCCAAATGTGAGAAGGTTTTCGTTTCAGAAAATTTGTTGGTTGTTTTACCATACATTGTAATAGTTGTATGTACTCATCTTCTGTTACTCCTATTTCTATCAAGAAGTTGTCATGGGTTATTGAATCATTCTAATTTGTTTGTTCCAAGAATGCCAAAAGTGATAATGATTTGTCCGTAAGTTTTTTATTGTCTACACTAATTGGTTCAATGATCATTGTTGATTTCATTGGTGGCATGGGGAATTTGTATCTACAATTTGAATTTTTTTCACTTTTTACAACTTTCTGTATGGTGATGTTTATGGAATTTAGAAATATATAGCTCCAAATGGTCTGTATAATAAGTTATGTAATTATCGAGAAAGTTTTCAATATCTGGATTATTTTGATTTCCATATATTGGAGCATTTTCTATCCATAATAGTCCATGTTCATGTTCAGTACCTCTATTTTGAAACACTGTTAAGAAATAGTAGTCAGATATTTTCCCAAAGAATGTACTATCGTGACATATCATTTGTTTTACAACATTAATTATGTGCCTATAGTACTGAATACATGTGACTGGATATTTTCTTATAAGATAATCAATGTCATCATCTTCTACTGTATAAGTATCATTTTTACATGCTTTATTTTTAGACAATGTGACCAATGTATCTACTACTGGTTTCCATCAATGTTCTACACTTGTAATTGTCACAAAGAAAGTTGGAGGTCCCAATTACCATATCATTGAAAATATGTTTTTTTTTAATTTGTTACAAATGATCAGGAGAGATGCAAATGTTTCTGAAATATATGTATCCAATATCAGATTTCAATAAATTTTCCAAATTTTCTCGATACTTGACATCTTTTGTTAATATTTTTCTTCCTCTTAGTTTCCCTTTTCTTATTCGTGCCCATATGCAAGAGAGTACTTTATCAATAATTATTCGCATTGTCTTGCAAAACAAATTTGTTGTGTGATATGAGAAGTCACCACTTGCTTGTAATAATTTCCATTGTACTATTTTTTGGTAGCTAAATCTATTTGTGATGTCATCATCGCGTGCAACACCATAGAATAATGTTGGAAATTTCATTTCTTCTGCATGTTTGTCCTTGAAAATCCCAAGTGGTCGTTGTCCTTCAGCAGGTGCAAGTTCAATAATCTTGTCTTGCAAATCATATATGTGTTGTGACTCTATTAATCCATGTATCAATGTTTCAGTAGGTGGTTCATTGTTTGCATCACTATTTGTATCACTTCCACTATCACTATTTGCATTTTATATAATGCTTTCATTATTTTCTTGTAAAGTATGGGTCCAATTCTCATTTACACAAATGTTCTAAGCCTTGTATATACTTCTAGAACATAATTCATTCAATACTTTCATGACAATAATTGGACGCACTTTACCTGTTTGATATGCATTTTTGCATTGCAATCGTCTTTTCAATGCAACTGCAATTGTCATCGTATCACTTGGATATTGTGGCAATGCTTTTTGCACAATGTCCATATGAAATGGTACATTGATAATTGATCTTGTTAAGCCAATTTGTGATCGCTTATATACCCATTGTCTGATTTGTGCAAATGAAATTATTAGTGACACAAGTCTTTCTTCTAAATCTAAAATCACTTTTATAGTTGGTAATGGAGTGTTACGTCTTATTTTTTCAGGTGTAGCAAATTGTGGAAGATTTCCATTTTGAAGTGCTCTTTTGCAAGCAACACATATTTTTTCACTTCTAAAGGTCCTATTGTTAAATGTCAAATTCATATGCTTTTCTTGCAGATCTGTAGTGAAGCATGTCATATTTTTTGCAAAATGCAATTTGGTGCAAACTGCACATGTATTTCTAGGTGTGTCTTGGACTTGTTTCATAAAGATGTATTTTGCATATTTTTTCTTGGAAGAATTTGTTTTCTTATTATAAAATTTTTATCGTTTCCAACATTGTGAAGTCTTTTTTTTAATCCAAGAAGTTTCATTCTAGTATTCTCATTAGAAGATGTTTTTTTATATGCAATTTGCATAGTTTCTTCATGTATGTTGGCTTCAGAAACATTAATGGATATTTCATTACATCTACTTCTTGTACACATGTATTGTTTTATTTTGTGATAACTAAGCCTACGACACTTAGTTGGACTACTATCTTGTGAATTAGATACTATCTCATAAATATATTTCTTTGTTTCTAGTAGACGCTTACGAGGAAATATGTTTTGATTGTTGCATATGTCATTGCATTTTCTTGTTGTATGTATGAATTGTTTTATTTTGTGATAACTAAGTCTAGGACACTTAGTTGGACTGATATCTTGTGAATCATATCCTATCTTAGAAATAAATTGTTTTGTTTCTAGTAAACGCTTATGAGGCAATATGTTATCATTATTGCATATGTCATTGCATTTGCCTCTTGTATATATGAATTTCTTCATATCACTAGATTTTCCTCTTGTACGTATGAATTGCTTCATTTTGTAATAATTAAGCTTACAGCACTTAGTTGGACACACTTTTTGTAAATGAGATGATATCTCAAATTCAACATCATTAATGTTGAATTGTACTTGACAATGCATGTCAAATTTTACATTAGCATTTGTAGATTTTGTTACTACAACATATTGCAAAATGTTATCATGATCATATTGTTTTTGTATCATTGACTCATAATGGATGTGTAATGTATAAGTTTTGAATGACATGATATTAACAACACGATTGCATCTCGAATGAACATAATTGTAATTGACAAAGTTACTAGTTACAGGGGACCACAACTGGATGTTCACTTTGAATATGATAGATATCCATTGCAAGCGGAATGGTCCCATTAGGGGAATTTAGAGGTCTAAAATGGGCCTCCTAAGAAAAATGTACAGCCAAAATAAAATTTATAAGAACCAATAGGATTCAAGATGATGATGTCAACCATGGGGGATGATTCACCATTTTTTAAGTAAAAGGGTAAAAATATTTTAAAAATAATAATAATAATAAAACTACTTTGTCAACTCGTATTTTCAACTTATCTCCCAAAGTTTTTACTCAAATTTCGAGCAAGAGTACTCGTTGGATGAAAAATTTAATTCCTCATCCAAGTAGTACCAATGTTGCATACTTTAAATGGACCCTACTATGTGAAAAATGAGAAATACATGAAAAAACGTGATTGCAATCATGTTTTTCATGTATTTCTCATTTTTCGTGTAGAAGGGTCCATCAAAAGTATGCAACATGGGTAATCCTTGGATGATGAATTATATTTTGCATCCAATGAGTACTCCCACTCGAATTGTGAGTAAAAAAAATTGGATATAAGTTGAAAATACAAGTTGAAAAAGTAGTTTTTTCTTTTTTCCTTCTAAAATTTGATGATGTCATCAAATCCTATTTTATTATTTTATAATTTCCTTAGGAGGCCCATTTTAGACCTCAAAATTCCCCTAACGCACCCTCTATTTGCTCCTTTTCATATGCAATTGCCATATTTATGAAATATTGTTCCCAGTTCCTATTCATTGTATATTGTATCACATCAACTATTAGATAATGTTCTAAACAATACAATGCTTGTTGATTGCTATGCATAAGTACATTGCAAAAATATTGGACAATGTAAATCCGTAAACATTGTGCATTGAATTATGTTGCTACTAAATAGAAAATTTCATTAAAAAGGTTGTCACCGCAATTCGATGTTGTTTGTTTTTAAATCGTTAATTCATCTAAAAGCATATTATGTGCAGTATGCATCCAATGGTTTTGAATATCTTTGCAAATAGATGAAAAATAGATACTATATTGTTCAGAAATGCATATTGGGAAATTTCGATAAAGTAATGGTTCATAATGACCACTAATAGGATTTGCATCATGGAAGAGAACACAATATAAAATTGTATTTTCATGTTGATTAAAAAGCAAATATCTTGTCTTTCTTGTTAATGACCAAATTCCAATTGATATATTTAGCCATTTAGCTAACCAACATATGCAAAATGTATCTCCCCACAGCCCTCGTTCAGATTCCTTTATATTTTTATATGCAGAACAATGCATTTTACGAAGATATGTATCAATATCAATAATTTCATGTAGCTCGTACAAACAATCAGATGCTAGTTCATATTGACCTGACTCTACTTCTTCAACATCGTTGTTTTTTAAGAAAAATAGAAAATGTTCTATTAATCCATTTCACAATTGATTTGAAGTATAACGAAAATGTCAAAGAATTTCAAGTGAATTAAACAAAGAATCTCCTACAGTATATGAAAATGCATCTAATCTAAACATACCATTGTTTTTTAATACAGAATCAATGTTATCAGATATAATGCATTGTAATTTCAATTTGTAACTCTCAACATCTATTACTTCTTCCATCATTTCCAAGTACTTATCAGAGTTTACTTGTGTAATTGTCTTTGAAGAAACTCAATTACCTTAGAAAATTCTTCTATTGCTTCCATCTACGGAAATCCAAAGAATATTGATGAGATTAGGAAACAATAAAGATGATTGTTTCCAACAAAATAAATGCATTAAAAGAACATATCTCTATGATGCCAAGATCCTAGACAAAGGATAAAGGTTAAAAATCTAAAAGCAATAAGTTTATGGTACGTAATAAACAAGAAGTCTACAAGGACTAAACTGGTGTAGAGCACCATGTCACAAAAAAAATACAGATATTCTCATGTATATAAATGTAGTTTAATTTTTACATTGTACAAATAAAGTTAAACAAATTAGCCTACATTCTCAGTGGTATGAGAATAAAATAAATTACAATGTCCAAATAAATTTATACGCCACTGAAGTAGGATGTGGTCGAACATAATTGAACCTCAATCTTCAATGTTGTTATATCTGGCATTTACTAAACTGAATGACATTACATTGACTTCTGATTTCAGTAGAAATTCCAATACTTAAATTGGGCACAATTAAATTGCATTGATCTATCACAATCTATGCATGTTTAAGGTTCAATTTATGTTTGGACAAGAATGTGCAAGTTTTTAAGCCTATGAAGCATCAATTACTTACGCATGGCATGGAAAAGAATAGATGGACACAACAACGTAGTTTACTTAAGAAGAAGATCAATAAGAGAAGTTTTTGAAGAAAATTATCGTGCAATTACAATCTTGGCATGGAGAAGTTGGTTGAACCTAGCATCTATGTGACCTAGAGATAACATCACAATGAGACAATAAGTTATCCAAATGACTTCATGAGAGTGTTGTGTCCTTCATATATTAAGTCACATGGACATAATGGTTTATGGTTACTCTAAATCTTGGATGGGGCAATAAACTTGGATAATTACCGAACTTATGACAGTTACAATGACCTTAGCATGAAAGTGACATTATGTTGTATGGAAAAGATTTTATGACAGTGATATTCTATTATGATAGTGATTACATTGATGTTTATGAAATTTGACTGACATGAGTGAGGTGAATTTCCAGCAATTTTTTGGAATTGGATCAATAGACTTCACTCCAATTTGTGATATTTTTTATTCACTCACAATCTTAGCTTACCAATAAAGTAGATTTTTATATTTTTTATTCATATTTTGTAGATTGCACTCTTGAGCATTTAAGATTTTCAAACAAAGAACAAATGTTCTAGGGTACACTAGAATATAGGAGAATGTTCTTAGTTTAGAGGATGCAAGGAAACCAATAAATGAAACTGTTGTTCTAAAATAAAACAAAGATAAGAGGGGCAACAAGCAGACATCGAAAAAACAACTATAGATGCTAAAATCACTACAGTGTGCTTAAATTGGATAATAATTTCATGTTGTTCCACACTAAATTAGTGTTAGAAAACAAGCTAAAATCACTTAGAAACTACTAGAAAGACCCCAAAATTTATGCACTAAATACTTGGTATAACTTGGCACGCAAACCACTGCAAAAGGATAATTATGACAACCTATT
Source organism: Pinus albicaulis (assembly GCA_034641835.2). NCBI lineage: Eukaryota > Viridiplantae > Streptophyta > Pinopsida > Pinales > Pinaceae > Pinus > Pinus albicaulis. Next base: position 294,699,882 of record CM076582.1, read on the forward strand.
TCTGTATAAAAAATAGTGTCAGATAATAAGTTTATTTTGCTGATTTTATCCTTCGAGACACTAATAAAGTCAGATTTGAAACCCTAGATGATATTTGTATGCACAAAAATCAAGAGAACACTTGCATAAAAAATCAAAATCATCGAGCTAAACTTGTTTTTTGACAGAAAAATGAATGTAAAACTAGCTATGCTAGACTATCTCCATGCTTCTTAAATGTAAGGAAATTGATGAAATTTAAATATTGATCAAGCTTTTTTTTATAGGGTTAAACAATTATTCAAATTGATTGGTGCCTTAAAATAGAGTTGATAATGAATGACAGAAAGTAAGGGAAATGAAATCTATTTGAATCCTACCACTCAAATCCTTTAAACATGGAATGAGAACGATTAAGAGTCTATGAAAATACATACTTTCTTACACATTTGGACATGGAAATGTATGCCAAAAGAATATTTGATAGATCTCTATTGCAGTAGGTTTGTAGAATGAACAAATTCCTAGATAGATGGGGACTAATTAGAATACATGAGCCCTTTATTGGACTTGAACTGATGACTTATGCATGGCATGGAAAAGAATGGATGGACACAACAACGCAACTTACTTAAGAATAATATCAATAAGAGAAGTTTCTGAAGAAAAGTATCGTGCAATTATAATCTCATCATGGAGAAGTTGGTTGAACCCAACATCTATGTGACCTAGAGATAGCATCACAGTGAGACAATAATTTATGCAAATGATTTCATGGGAGCATTGTGTGCTTCATATACTAAGCCACATGGATATAATGCTCATTTGAGAAATACCTATGAAAAATTAGCTTATGGTTACTCTAAATCTTGGATGGAGCAGTAAACTTGGACAATTATCTAATTTATGACAGTTACAATGACCTTAGCATGGCAGTGACACTGTGTTGTATGGAAACTTTTCTATGGCAGTGATATTCTATTATGATAGTGATTACATTGATGTTTATGATGTTATATAGTTGCAACATGTGAGTAGTTTCAAATTACAGGTCTATGGTAGTTGCAGTATGACCACAGAAATTCTCAGATTGAAAGGAAAAAAAAATGACCGACATAAGTCTAGCAATTTTTTGACTTCACTCCAATCTTAGCTTACCAATAAAGTAGATTTATATTTTTTATTCAAATTTTGTAGATTGCACAATTTTTTTACTTCACTCCAATATTAGCGTACCAATAAAGTAGATTTTTTATATTTTTTATTCAGATTTTGTAGATTTCACAATTGTTCATCCAGATGGAAATACTTCAGTCCAGCAAATATACTTGGAAAACAACAAGTGCAATATAGATCCATAATATTTTCATATATATTGTGTTTTGTAGTGTAGATTTATAGGACTTCATGGGGAGGGAACTACCATTGAATATAGGAGAATGTTATTGGTTTAGAAGATAGAAGAGAAAATGAAAGTGTATATCCCATGACAGTGATTTATGTTCAAAGAATGGTCCAGGTGCTGGATACCTTAGAAATGTTGGAACTATGTATGCATCAATTCTCAACTACATGCAGAGCCAATGCCACATCACTTTGTACTTCTCCCCATATAGTCTAAGGTTTCAACTGATGATAAATGAAGGAGTAAGAGTTAAAACCAATAAATGAAATTGTTGTTCTAAAATAAAACAAAGATAATAGGGGCAGCAATCAGACATCGAAAAAACAACTGTAGATGCTAAAATTAGTAAGTGTTCCTAAAATGGATGATAATTTTCTATTGTTCCACACTAAATTAGTTGAGACAGTAAGCTGAAATCACTTAGAAATTGCTGGAAAGACCCCAAAATTGATGCACTAAATAATTTGTATAAATTGGCATGCAAACCACTGCAAAAGGATAATTATGAAAACCGATTTATGTGTAAAAAATAGTTTCGGATTGTAAGTTTACTTTGCTGCTAGATACCTTAGAAACGTTGGAACTATGTATGCATCAATTCTCAACTCCAATTGTCCTTTTAAGGAAAATAAGATAAGATTTTATTAGTGTCCAACAAATGACCACAAATAGGTCAATGGGACTGCTAAGCACATCAATCTAGAAGAGAACAAGAAACTAGGCAACAAGTTTCATCCTTATTATCCCTTAGAAATTACTTCCTGCAAATAGTAGAGGAGTCTGGATAAATACTCCATATAGTCTAAGGTTTCAGCTGATGATAAATGAAGGAGTAAGAGTTAAAACCAATAAATGAAACTGTTGTTCTAAAATAAAAGTGTGAGAGAGCAAGCTGAAATCACTCAGAAACTACTGGAAAGACCCCAAAATTGATGCACTAAATACTTGGTATAAATTGAAACGCAAACCATTGCAAAAGGATAATTATCACAACCTATTTCTGTGTAAAAAAAAGTGCTGCATAGTAAGTTTATTTTGCTGAGTTTATCCTTCGAAACACTAATAAATTCAGATTTGAAACCCTAGATGATAATTGTATGCACAAAAATCAAGAAAACACTAGCATAAAAAGTCAAAATCATCGAGCTAAACTTGTTTTTTGACAGAAAAATGAAACAAAACTAGTAATGCTAGACTATCTCCATGCTTCTTAAATGCAAGGAAATTGATGAAATATTGATCGAGTTTGTTTTTATAATGAATGACAGAAAGTAAGTAGAGGAAATGAAAGTTATTTGAATCCTACCACTCAAATCCTTTTAAACATGGAATGATAACAATTAAGAGTCTATGAAAATACATATTTTCTTACACACTTGGACATGGAAATGGATGCCAAAAGAATATTTGATATATATTTATCATCGTAGGTTTTTAGAATTCAAAAATTCCTAGATAGATGGGGAACAATTAAAATTATATTAAATTTTACCCCAAAAAAAATCTAAAGGTAAATTTATTAAGCATTTATCCTCGTCATTATTGTGGAGGCTCTCCTTGACTGTGGCTAAAATTTGGTCAAAGATCTGTGGGTACTCACACCTACCTTATTCTCTTCAGTCTAGATCCCTTTCCCTCCAAGTCTCTTGCAACTTTCAAACTTAAACTTGCAATCCATAAATCAACCGATTTGAAATTTAGCAATTTAGCCTCAATACTTAGAGTATTATTGGCTAATTGATACCAAACCAACAACACATTTGCAACATAGTAAGCAACGTTGGTAAATTTTTAATTAATGATATTATAATTCGATGTATAACCAAGTAGTTCAGGAACTGCAGTAGAAGTTATTTGTTATATTAAAATTAGGTTTGACATAAAATATTGGATTTCAGAACCTTATTATTCAATCTTGTGGAATGAAATTCATTGTGATAATGGATCTTTAGCCATAACAATTTTGAAAATGTAGGTTTATATATTTAATTTGTTTACAGTTAAACTCCAAATTTGAAATCATAAGAGATTACGATAGTAATATTATTTATTAGTCCCCGCCGGAGTCTGATGTCTTGAAAATCTTCGGGCTACCGCAGTCTGATATGCTAAAAATCGGTCTGAAGAGTTACACCGCTATATGTTGAAGCTGTTACACTTTGAATTAAGCTATTGGAAAATGACCTTGAGGAAATTACAATTGTCTATGATCACTTGATTTAAGAACATCACTTAAAATGATTTAAGAACAAACAATGAGAGACACGGTTAGGGCGAACGTAGTGAACAAATATGAGAGGAGAATATTGGCGGAGGGACTATAGCGTTTGGAAGAGCGTTGAATCTTTATTAACCTGAGTTGACTGTTCAAAATACAATTTATTTGGTGCATTTAACAAAAGTTTTTTGGAAAAAAAATATAATTTGATTGGACAACCAGATATGAAACCTTATTGCGTGCTTCGCATTTTCCAATGTATTCATTCTGGAGCAAAGTAACATAAGAAAAGTTGTTTTTTTTTGCAATGCATATAGATTTTAGTTAAGATTATTCACAGTTGGCTTTCTTTCAATGCATCAAAGTAATGCTAAGTCTTAAGCTAACATTAATCTGAAACATTAAATGTTATGTTTTAATGAATGACTTTTACATACATTGCATTCAAGTTCACGACTTTTTCCAAATGTTATGTTTTAATGAGTGACTTTTGCATTCATTGCATTCAAGTGCACGACTTTTGCCACATGCTGGATACTAGTGAGACAATTCCTCCAGGTGGTGTATGCAACTGGTGCTTGCAGGTGATATATGAAAGTGGCAGGAAAGAAGTAATGTATAGGAGATATAAATATCTGTAGTTGGTTGAAGCAAGAAGTTGTTCCCACTCCGCTCAAGCACAAATTGTGTGATGGGGGCAGTCTCTCTCGTCTGGTGGAAACCTCCAAACGAAATCAATATCTCATATGGTAACAACATGGATTTATCTCTATTCTGGTGGAAACCTCCAAACGAAATCAATATCTCATATGGTAACAACATGGATTTATCTCTATTTTGGTGGCGCTCATAGTAGTTACCTTATTCAGCTTCAACAATTGACAACCCATTAGAGATGATGAATCTCAATCCCTCACCCTTGACATGCATGTAAATAAATATGTAGGTTGTGCCTACTGCCCGCTGATTGAAAAGTAATGCCTTTCAAACACTCACTGAGGTTTTCTAAGGAGCAGCGGTGATATTACCAAACCAGGAGTTCTTTCAGATCAAACTAAAAATCTCTAAAGCTCTATCCATCTAGGTAACACTATGCTCTTATTAGCACTCTACTTAGCTGTCATTGCTCAGTGTTTGGTCCCCGGAGGGCATCGGATTCATGCATTTAATCAGCTCACTGTAAATTAATTCTAGTGTTCAGTCATACTTCTTTACATTCGGATCAAATATTTGGTTTAAGCCTGAAATATATTTGTGGCATTTAGATTATAATAGTTTTCAGTACTTTCTAGTTCGAAATAAATTTGTCCAATGATGCTAGCATAAACTGTTTAGAGTCCATTTTTAACCCTGGATTTGATGTCGGCCAAAGTTGAATTTTTAGTCCAGCCCATTTGTCAACACTTTTGGACAGGGTTTTGTTTTTCTCAAGGGGGTAGGAAAAAAAACAACCCTCCCCCCTCAACTCCCTCAAAATCCCCCGGGAAAAAAGCAACCCTCATCTCCCAAGCCTAAAAATTACACTTACAAAACCATAATAAAAGGCCTCAATTAAAGCTAAACATAGAATTTTGTTAGAGACAAAGGGATAGGTACTAGATCCACTGGTGTGCTGGTGTGCAGATATGATGAGGTACTTGAGTCTACAAGTGTGCATAAGAGAAAAGAAAGCAATTTAGAAAATATGATCCTACATAGTACAAGTTCATGTAGAAATAACGTAGAGCAGGACCTACCACAATAATCTCATGCTCAATGTCCAATCCTTCCGGTTATATTTAACAAGATTTCATTCTCCAATGCAAGAGAAATAAGGATAATGGGCAGAAGAATGTTATAGGGATTAGGAATTAGTATATTATGTAAATATTTATGTTTTCGATTTTTCTTTTGTGACATATTTATTTTTTTTTTATATTTTTTGTTAATATATTTGGCATATTTATTTGTGTTTATATTTTCTTTCTATTTTTCTTTCCTGGCATATTTATTTCTATGTTTATATTTTTTGTTAATATATTTGGCATATTTATTTGTGTTTATATTTTATGTTAATATATTTGGCATATTTATTTGTGTTTATATTTTCTGTTAATATATTTTGCATATTTATTTCTGTGTTTAGTTTTTTTTGTTAATATATTGTTTCTCAACCATTACGGGGATAGTATAGTATTTTCAAATTCATTAGTTTTTTTAAAATTAGCTTAATCATGATAATTCAGAAATATCTCTTGAAAAAAAAAAAAATTCTTGGTGCTTTTTTTCCTTTAAATTCTTGGTATTCTATTTCTTTTGCAATCTCTCTCTCATTAAAGAGTGCACCCAAAAATACTAATTTCAAATTGAAATTGCATATTTATGTACCCAACCCCATAAGATTCAAAAATACTAATTTCAAATTGAGTTTTAATATTTATGTACCAAGCCCCATAAGATTTTATATGATTGTCTAGGTAATCACCCATTATTTTCAGTGCCATTGAACGATAGATGAGGCAATCAATAAGGATGGACATCTTAAGCCTGTACAGTCATCATTAGCCTTGGGGGTGTCAAGTATGTAATAGTTGGTGTCAAGTATGTAATAGTTCTGGATGCACCGTGACCAGGACGCTGTAAGTAACCATTAGCTGTAGATCCCCGTTACCAGTTATTGAACCCCCATGCCGAGTTGGAGTTATGTGGACGTGGAAAGACCGTTGTCCATAATCTGACCGCCAAGAAGATGCCAGAGCTTGCAGGCTCAGTCCACAAAATATGAGGTGCAGAGATGGACGGAGAAATTCCGGTGAATCCATCCCAGAAGATGATCAAGCTATGACCAGTTTGAAATTTATTTTTGTTCCTTACCTATTTCATATTCATTGGACGCATTCATCACCTGTCCTCCTTTGCAATCCCTCTTTGATTAAAATATGCACACATAAATACTAATTTCAAATTGACTTTGCATATTTCTGTCTAGAGTATTAATAGCAGTAGTATTCACCAAATTGTACCTTGGACACATCTTGACTCAAGAATCATTCCCTTTCTTGTGTAAATATTGTTCATCTTTATTTTTTATTCTAGCATATAGATATATGGCATGTAGATTCTATTGCATTTATGGTCACAAAGCTTATCTCAGTACAAATAGGGTGTCAACTTGGAATCAAACAAGAAGGAAAAAAATAATCTCAATTGGCTGTACTTTATCTTCTATGTTATATTTGTGTCAGGAAAGTTGGTGCAGCACTCATTCAAACCCCTTGATGGAAAGAAACAAATGCTTATGAAGTACCTTCGAAGTACAACAGATTATTTCATTCCAGTAGGAGGTTGTGAAATGCCTCTAGTCCAATTTGGATAAATAGGGACACTTGCTATAATCAAGTTATTCAAAATCTTCTTTGATTTCTCCAACAATTTCAAATCCTCAACTGTTTCAAATTACCGATCAGCTAGGAAGACGATTAAATTAAAAAATTAATAATTTATATGTTAAAGTAAAATGTAATTTTCTGAAATATAATAATTGAAAATTGAAAATTTCTAGAACATTGCCATTTGTCATACAATTTCATTTCTATAGTGATCACGTTTAGGCATTGGCACTCCAGATGGTTGGATCCCAGGTTGGATCCCAAGAAAACCCTGGGACAGCCGTCATTACAAACTTATACAGCTTCCACACAAAGTTATGCACACAAAGTTATGCAGCTTCACACCATCCAACCAATTACCTAAAAATTTCAAATGAAGAATCCTAGAGGTAGCCTCCTTTGCCCTTCAGGTTTGGAAGTCGGACTTCCAAACCTGGACCTCCTGCTCGGCCTCCACAACAGAGTAAGGTATAAAGCCATGAAAGTCTTAAATGGTGAGTGCCACCTTGAACTTTAAAAGATCATTTACTGTCTCAGTAAGGTTACTTGGTTAGACAAAAGAACTCGTGAACACTTTGAAATTTTCTACGATGAAAACCTGGTGTCCTGTTATGCCTGTGATTTTTACAGACTTATTCATAGTAGATTTAGCTCTAACCTATAAAAAATATTAGTTGATGGATACATAATGTTAGTGTTTGGTTAGTGCATTTCCAGGTATGTGGCTCTCATGCGAGGTACCACACCATGCTCATGACACACACTCATCAATGTTGTCCATGGAATCAAATAATTAATAGTTTTATGTTCTTGGTGACTCAGAATAAAATATATTTGGGTGACAGAATAATTAGCAAGCTACAAAAATTGGCTATGACAGGGTAAACCATTTAAGCAATAAAGAGCTTTGAGAAAGACTTGCAAATCCGTGTGCACCATTCAACAGTGTTGTGCGGCGGAAAGGTGGCAAGACAAACGGATAATTGCAACAGATAGTGTTGTGCCGCTGAAAAGTGGCAAGACAAAGGGATAACTGCAACAGGTATTTGTTGAACAATTACTTGGCCAAGAATTAGCACACAGTTTAGATACCTTGTTGCCATTATAGGTGCTACGTTGTCCTCATTATAGGTTCTACATTGCCCTCAACATAGTGAAATTTCCTTAATTTTTTTTGGACAAAATTTTAGTGAGATTTGAGAATTTTTTTTAGAGAATAAATAGAAATTTGGATCAGTGGTCGCAAATCACAGTACTGATATTTGGAAGTCATTCGCCATATTCGTAACGACACTATAAAGTACAAATGATTATGGCCCTACTAGTTCTACCATGTATCTTTTTAGCAATAATTAGAATGGACATCAAATATAATTATATCAACATTTAATCTCTAATGTTTTATGTTTTATTATTTGTTTTCAGGCTAGGAAGGGACTACTGCAACCATAGCCCTTGCCAGTTTTAAGTAGTTTTTGGAATATAGAAGCACAATCTTGAAAAATTGAAAAACAATTGTTTTTTTTATATGGTTTCCTATATTTGACATTCTGCTAGATTAATCTCTGCAAAATAGCTACATCAAACTATTTCAATTAGTGAAGAGACTATCTTCGTTTCACATTCAATCTACATTAAAAGCTACATCAAACTATTTAATCAGTGCAAAAGAGTTACATTATAGTTTAATCAGTGCTTGAATAGACTATCTCCGTTTCACATTCAAAATACAACTATTTTAATTAGTGCATGAATAAACTGAAACATGGAAAACATCAGTGTCAAATCTCACACATAAAACTACAACTCTTCCGGTGTAAAATATCACACATGAAACTACGACTCTTTCAGTGTGCAGCTCCTTTAAGAATATATAAATATTGAGCAATATTAACATTTACTCCAATCCATAACTGGGGAATAGTAGCTGCAAGTCTGCAACCATAATAATTTCTCATACTAGTTGCAAACTATGATAAATACACAAAAACCTTCTTAGGGTACAACTCTTAAGAATATACAAATATTCAACAATATCAACATTTAACCAATCCATAATTCAGGAATAGTAGCTAATCCAATCCATAATTCAAGAACCGTAGCTACAAGCCTGCAACCATAATAATTTCTCATACTAGTTGCAAACTATGATAAATGCACAAAAACGTTCTTGCCCTGTTATTGCAAATACAAAATTAACACAAATTCTGACCAACACAAGCGAGCTAATGTGAGACAAAGCTCGAAATCATGAGTTCAATTGCACGATTACATCACACTTAAATAGCAAACTGCACTCACCTAATCTTCTTGAAGAAGAGGAAACAAACCTAAATACGATTTACTTACTACATATAATATTCTTCGTCATAATTTTCAAAATCTTTTACAAATCCTATTCCAAACTACAAAATGCACTTGTATATTCAAGTTAAAAAAACTAAACTATTGCAGTGATTGTTTTTTATATAAAACATCAGACATCTCTATTTCATGAAACACAGGTATGAATAGAATTTTTGTCTCGGCTTCGAGCAGAATTTAATGTCTGTGTTTTTGCAAAGTGTTGTGCTCAGCATTCCGAGATGTTGTATTGAAATATTCTGCAACTATTCATGGAAATTAAAATTGGAATGGACTTGGAAAGATAATTGATGGGGAATTTAGTGGAAGCTTATTTGCAAATGGACAACAAAATTTAGTGAAAGCTTATTTGCAAATGGAAAGAATATTTTATTTTGATGGTAGATTTTAAAGTCATTGCTTACCTTTATTTATTTTTTATTATGGGAAGAATATTTTATTTTGATGGTAGATTTTAAAGTCATTGCTTACCTTTATTTATTTTTTATTTTTTCTAAATATCATCGAAGAGAAAAATTATCATCTTTTATTGATTATTATTGAGATTGTTGCAATGAAAGAAGGAATATTAATTTCAACTTCACATAAAATTTCAATGAATGAACATTAGTCATTGTTTAATTAACAATTCGTTATTTTATTTTATTTTTATTTATGATGTTGTCAATAAGGAAAAAGTTGCAATTATGAGTGGTACAATAATAGAATTCCAAGAGAGAGTGTAAACTAGCAATGCAATCTTAAGTGCAAATTCAAAATATAATCAATGGTTTGCTGCTCTTAAAAGAAAAATTATAAATGTTAAGTATTAAAAATCTTAATTTATTATGTGCAGGCAATCTCAGGCACTACGCTATTAAACATTTGAGGAAGTAAGATATCAATACGCTATTAAACATTTGACGAATTGAGGAAATAAGAGATTAGTGCGCTATTAAACATTTGACGAAGTAAGAGATTTCTTTAAAGAAAATCTTTATTGGAAGAATTTTTTTTCTTCAGTAGAAAAAAAAGATAGAAAGTACAAAATTTAATGTCCATTGTTTCATAGAAATTTTTACATAATTTCGTCTCAGTTATCACATCAAAAAATTGAGGATTCAAGCCAATTCAAAGTATAAAAATTGCCAAATTCTCCTAATGCTTCATCGGAAAAAGAAAAAGATGAAGAGTTGAAGAGATGGTCAACAATACAGCAGATCCAGCTTCCTATCTTCGTTAAGGGATCTGGATGGTACATAAGAAAATGGTGTCACGGTTGGTACCCTAGTGAAGAAAGATCATCAGAAATACTATGTCACTTCGCATATCCAATTTTACAGTAAGTATTCATTACTTTTAATTTAGGACTTCTAATATACTAATCATCCTCAAACACAGGCTTAAAATTAATCCCATCAACATTATGTTCAATGTGCTTATCCATACCAGGTTTAACAATTTCACAAATAATTACAACCCTATTATAATGAATAAAAGCAAAAACTATCGATAACTGAGTAATCAAAACTTCATATTTGTGTTTGCTCAGAAGTAACATATTAAATTCTTTTTGGGGCACTCTTCACTAGTACTACCCAAGATGAGTAGCCTGGGCCAGGCAAGCAGAGTAACCAAGAGGAGTATCCCCACGGAGCGGATGAGACCTTCTTGTTGATCGTAGAGAAAGCTCCTTGCCCCAGTGAGGACAAGCAACTTTGCACCTCTTCTATGTAAGTTTCTAGCTCGAGGTGGGAGGTTACTGCTTTTCTTTCTACCTTGCCCAATAGGTGTTACAACATGTTGTGGTTACCCACTATGCACACTCAGTTCCACTTGAGTTGTTTTCTCAATACGCAAGTTGGATTTCTTGCTTTCTTGCACTTTCACAGTAAAGAGAACCTTCCTCCATAAGTAAGTGTCCAGGATGTGATGTCGCTATCTGGTCAATAGCCCATAAATCCCATTCACTTTTTTTAGAGAGTTCCCCCTTTCCATACACAACCAATATGGATTCTTAAATGAATATTTCAAAGAGGATTTGAGCAAAACTGGTTCCAATAAACTAATTTAAAAGAAATACATATACACATACTTGCAAGAGAGGTCGAGGAAGATGTCAGAAATGGAATTGAGATTTTAAACTAATATTATGTGTTCATTGCTTTAGAACTCTAACAAATAAAATACATAAAACTACAGAGAGATTAATATATCCTAGGTCGCTAACACATCAACATTCTTCTCTACAGTTGTAATGATTTTAAACTAATATTATTTTCAGTTTTAAATGTGTTCATTGCTTTAGAACTCTGGAAACTGTAATGCATGTTGGGATGGTCCCATACAAAAATAAATCACTACGTCTGACCTTGTTGGCCCACCATTTTACAACGTCAAAATCTATGACCACATCATCCTACAACTTGTCTCTTTTGGGATAGGCCAAATGGACAACTAAAAATAAAAGGCACTTTGATATAATTTTCTTAACTCCACTATCAACAAAAAGTCTAAGGCAGAGAAAAGATGTTCTCCAGGGCACTGCAATATTTGAATAGATCTTGCCAGCTAAGTATTGGGGTTTAGCAGAAAATCTTACATCGGAAGCAGGATTCTTAGTGACATGTACTCGGATTAACCCTTGAGCTTCAGAAATATGAATTCATTTATAACCAGAGGTACTTGCACAACCTTAAATTTGAGTGTTTTAAAGTCATAGAAAGGAACAAGCTGGAGATAAAGCCACTGATATTCTGGTGTCAATATTGGATCATAATTGTTGCATTAACTATTTTTGAGAGGAATTTACTCGAATTAAAGGCAAGGGAAAGAGACATGATCATTCATTATCAGAAGAAATCTAAAATTTATATGCAGATTCATTGATATTCTTCAATAAGTTCCTTCACAGTCACCAAGGAATCGGCTTGTCGAGTCTATTCAGCAACATCAACAAGCTGTAGCAGTTATACCAGGTGTTGTTCCACGACAACCTGGACTAAATAAAAGCCCAACCACCTACTATCAACCATCAACCTACTCCAACAGCAGGTTCTCAACCAACACAAGCTATGCAACCAACTACTCCTGATTTAGGAGAAAATGCATCATCTTTAGCAAGTGAGAATACAGAAGAGATGGAGGTTGACCCAGTAGATGCTAAAAACATGGAACAGGTTATCTGTATGACTCGAATAGGTTAAAACAAACTCATAAGAATACATGTATTGAATGTCATATTTAATTGAAGTGATGGAGGATAAAATTATTTTTGGAGTTTATTTTAGGTGTTGCTTTCATGGGGTTTGAAGAGGATGAACAAAACATAAGCAGATTGGAAGATCCTCATTCGTCCATGAAAAATGGCATGGACTCCAGTGAAGGGCTTCGAAATTAGATTGGAATTACCTAGGACAATTCTACAAGTATGTGCAAATCTGCTCAAATCGTAATTAAAATAAATTTCTAGATAGTTATTTTCCCTCAATTTGAGAAATTCGAAGAAAATTGAACTATATGTAAATTACTTTCATATTACTTTGACTAAATGAGAGAGGCCAAACCATACCTTCCATTACCATAAGGTACCTGCTACCTACTATCAGATGGTAGCTGCCTCAGGAACTGGAAGGTGTCTTGTGCTCAATGTCAGTGTTGTTTATTTGGCACAAGTTCCCCACTTGAGAATTTGTGGTGCCGACGCAACATCTTGGGGATCCTAAGTATGTTCATGTATACATGTCTAAAAAAGTTGTTGTCTGTAGTGCAACCTAATGAAAAATTGTGATGTAGGTTTGTAATTCTTAGCTAACCACCAAAAAATTGTGATGCGGGCGAGAAGGTGGAAATTTACATGAGCATTTTTTGCAGGTGGAAAAAATAGCTATTACAGTTGTTTCTTAGTATGATATACTACTCACCAAGAAGTTGTACACAACATAGGTTGCAGGTGGAAAGAACAACTGTTGCAGGTGTGAAAAACAACAGTTGCATGCAGAAAATCAAGCATGTACACTGTTGCACATATAGAAGATAAGCCCATTTTAGGTGAAAGGTTGGAATAAGTAGAGGATGAAGCCTTGGTTTTCGCAGAAAAGGAAGAGGAGAAAAGACAATTAGAAGTAGTATAATTTTCTTGGAGCACCGAGGAAGAAGAATACCACCAACAGCTGGTCAATTGGAAGAAGACCATTGGCAGAAATTCTAGCAATGTGGGAAATGAAGAGAAAAATATCATGGACCTTATTGTGTCCATGCAGCATCTAGAGGAAATGGTGCTTGGTTTGTTAGCATCCCAAGAAGCACACATTACACTTTCAAGGGACAGTGGAAAGATTAGATGGACAAGGGAGTGTGCTGAGTTGGATATGGAATCATCACAATCCATGAGAGATTTATTTGCAATAGATTAGAGCTCATGGAGCCATGAGAAAGTTTCCAGGAGGAAAGTACAAAACCAGGAATGGTTCAAGGTGTGAAGCTATAGGAAGAAGCTAAAGAGGCACAAATTTTCCTGTGCATGTCAAAATTGCATCTAAAATGAGGAAGCAATGCAAGAGGAGTACAAAAGCGGAACCATTCATGTTCCCTGTCTCTCAGTCACACTGTTGTTCCCTCACCTCAAAATCTACCTCTCATCCAATTATCCTCACACAACATCCTAAGAAGTCACAGGTCCTCCTTACAAACTGTTCACTGTAAATTTTTTTGATGTGGTTCGGGTGAATACTCAAGCGAATTCCACACCCATGCCATGGTCACATGACATATTCCCTCGAATTCTGCCACATTTAAATCACTAGACTAAAACCTATGGTATTGTTGCGCACTGTTTCTCTCAATTTATGTATTGCATTCACGTAATTACATGGGTTTGGATGTTACATGTCACCATAGTAGCATACAAAGAAGAAAATAACTAATGCTTTAATTAGAATGTCTACATCTCTTAATTAGTGCAACCTCCAATTCTTCTCTAATTACTATTCTTGTTGTATGCAATATGTATATAGGTAAGGATTTTATCTACTGATTTGGTTCAAAACCGAGGCTGAATGTTCCCAACCTTGAGCTTATCCAGAAGATATAGTTTGACAAGTTCGGCCACTATGGGCGTGCTTCTTCTAACCCCCTTGCGAGGTAGTTGGCAGGACAGGGCCTTCTGGGGTTGGATGGTGAGAAATGGGTGCATCACAGAAGAATCATCAATATTGCTTTTCATTTGGATTTCTTGAAGGTAAAAACATTATTTTTGACAAAAGCTTTAAGTCCTTCTGAAGGAGATCAATCCCAACTACTAAATACAATACATGTGCCCTAATGTTAGCTTTCTATCACAACTTTTTAGGAAAATAATGAAGCAAAGAGATGAATGAAGCATTGATATCTGTCCTACTTGATTATGCAAACATAAAATTGACAATGTAGCCACTGCTGTCAAATTAAAAATAGGTAAATTTCACCATCTATTATCAAGTTTTCATATAACATAAAAACTAATTGTTCCATTAATAATCAATTATTAATGTTTTAATCAAGAAGGAGGTCATTTCTGTAGTAACATTAAGGATAAATTAAAGCCAAACAGACAGATCGTTCACAACTCTGAGCATTTAACAACTCTGAGCATTGCAACTATTCGCAATTTTCCAAAATGATTGCTCACAACTACCAACTACCGAGAAAAATAACAAAAAAAGAAGCATAGCATAACAAAAAAAACCAGCAAAATAACAACAAAAGCAACATAGCATAACAACAAAAAAACAACAAAATAACAACAAAAGCAGCATAAGGTAGAATACCACTGACAATTCCTTCAATACTTGTGAGAATTCCTTCAATACTTGTTCAAGCAGATAGGTTCTTGCTATGCGGATGACAAGGAAGTAGACACCTTGATACTCATGTAAACAAAGTACTTAGCGAACACTTTTGTAAACAAAATAATTATAAGACACTTGTGTAAACACTTTAAGACGGCTATGTAAATACGCGTGTAATACATGCAAAAATTTCCATACAGTAAAATTTGATACTTGAATTAAATACAGTTCATATGTGGCCTAGGATTGGACCACCATTTGTTTGCCCCTATGGACCCACAACCTTACCTCTTATTCCATTTGTCTGCCCCCATGGGCCCATAACCTTACCTCTTATTCCTCTTTGTGACAACTCAACACCTAATACTCTATGCTTTCTGAAGCTTCTTCCATGGGGACTCCTGGGGTATTTATTCTACAGGGAAAAGACATTTTTAGTAGTTCTATTTTGATGGTAAATTATGCCTTACATGCCCATTTATGCATGTTATTCAATCTATATTTAAGGAAAGGTATTCCATCTAGTAAGGTATAACAATCATCCAACTAGAGGAAGCTCGCAGAAGGTTGGGCCAAAGATCTGGTCATTGTGCTAGTTCTAAGCATCTTTGAACCGACTCGACCTTGGCTTGGGTTGGAAAGAGGGTAAAGTTTGCAAATTTCAAATGGTTTATCGCTCAAACTCCTCTTGTTATTCAAATTCCCGTGATATTTGACAAAATCCTTTCCTTTTCTCACTTTCTGCCCAAGGCTTCGGCCATGAAATACAACATTGGCGATAAGAGAAGAGGCAGCCTTACCGAAGTCCACGCTGGATTTGAATGAATGGATGGAGCCAATCTCTGCAATCCGAAAGGTGTGAAGGATCTATCAAGCAAGGGTCGGGTCGGCGAGCACCAATTTTTGGTAGCCCATGCCGTTGGTGGTTGGGGCTTATTCATTCTATTGGGAGGCACACACCATAGACGCATAGAGATAATCTGAGTCGTTAAGTACAAGACTAACATTTCAAGTTATTAAATATCTAGCACAAGGTTATCAGTCAGTACTATACGCTTGAAAATGGCAGAGTTGGTAGGTCTTGTCCACCTGAGGGATATGATACTCGGCTTCCACTCGAAGACAATGTGATCCAACCCAAAACTGGCTAAGAGGGATCTTGAAAGCACACATACAATTGCCAAGAGGCATCTTGAGAGCATGCATCCAATAGCTTAGAGAAATGCCACACTGTTATAAGTTGTGTGGAGGCGTTAGGCTAGGAATTCATCATTTCTGCAATACTTAGAGTTTTTTTTATCTGTCCAAGGCCATTTATCAAGAGACCCACACAACCCACTCTACTTGCCGCTCGCAGAAAAAATAGTCAGGCGTCGAAGATCACTGTCGATCACTACCGGGCAGGGGCCTGATGCAGCCATCCACTCTCACGCAATAGGAAGGGGGAGCGACCATCGATAAGGAAGGCGTGGTCTTGCCATCTTCCATTCAATGAAATACCAATGACCACCTCATTTCCTCAAACCCTATCAGGGTTTGGGAAAACGGAAGGCAAGGAAGGATCAGAACACAGGGAGGGTTTGGGAAAACGGCAAAGCAGGCTCATAATATAGGTAGGGTTTGGAAAAACCGCATACGATGTTTACATTTCAGACTCGACCTTCATAAAATATAGAAAATACATTTCGGATCCAACCTTCATAAAATATAAAGGAGGATGCTTACATTTCAGATTCATGGCAGCAGATTCACGGTTCATGGTGGCTGATTCACAGTTCACGGTGGCTTATTCACGGTTCATGGCGGCTGATTCACGACGGCTGAAGCAGGATAGTTTCACATTTGCATGATGAGAGCTTCACCTTCACATTCGCAGGTCGCAGGATGAGACCTGAATGAGCTTCCATTTTAGAGGTATCAACACCTGCATACAACACCACCACCAAGCTTCCATTCACAAAGGTATCAATAGCTGCATACAACACCACCACCTGCAGAAAAATCAAAAGACCATGCAGAGACTTTGGATAAAAGATTTTTTTTTTAGATAAACACGCTTTTCTAATAGAAACTTTGGATAAAACAAGAAATGATTTCCGAAATTATAAAATTTGGATAAAAAGTTTGGATGAAATTAGAAAGTTTGGATAAACAAGAAACGATTGCAGAAATTAATTTTGGAGTTAGAAACTTTGGAGAAAACATAAACTTTTGTTGAATGGATAAAAATTTTGGATCAACAAGAAATGATTGCCAAAATTAACTTTGGAGATAAGCCGACAATAAGAGATCCATTTTCTTCCATAAAAAACTTTAGCATAAAAATTTGAATGTTGAAAAGAAATATTCCATCAAAAACTTTAGCATACAAATTTGAATGTTGAAAATAAACATTCCAAAAATTTGGATAAACAAGATTAGTGTGAGAAAAAGTTCTGTCAATGCAACACCTAATTGAAATTGAAATTCAATGATAGTCCAAACAGAGATTAATAATAATGACATTTTTATTTATACAAAACCTATTAACCATCTTTATAAACATCTCAATGCTCTCCGATAATAAAATATATGAACTTATTATTGATATTAATAAAATAAAAATTATGAAAATTAGATTTAAAAAGTAACTTATCATGTAATTGTTTATAGTAATCATACTTTCAAAAGATTTAATATTATAAATTATGAGGTATCTTTCCATTAAACCTTTGAAAATTGGATAGCCTATATGTAGTTGAAAATTTGAGCTTAAGGACCGACAAAAGAATGCAAATTCAACATTTTAGCAGTTATTCTATATATTTATAAAAATGTAACTCTATAACATTTTTAAAAATATTTGAAATAGAATTTGCTAATTTTGAAGATATTTTATAAAATAACAAGTGCTACATAGTAGTTATTACCCGCCTCTTAATGTAAATATAGAAATGTTACAATTTGAGTTTGAGTATGTTTATGAATATTTGCTTTGAGCGTTTTGTTAATTCACTTGGTAAAAACATATGGATAACACTTTAAGATTGGAATCTATCATGTTAAAAATGCTCAATCATAAATTAAATAATTATAAATATATTATAGTTAAAGAAATATGTTTTTATTTACATTAATTATAATTTAATACTTAATAAATATATGTATAGTAGAGATTTATTTTGTTCAATTTGTCACTTCTCTTTAAATTATTTGTGCTAATAGTTTGTTTAATGATGCCCACTATTAGGCCTTGCAATGATTTGTTTCGACGTGGGTGTAAAAAAAAAAAGTGTTGGAAGAATTTAATATTTAATAAATATGTGTGGATTAGATATTGATGCCCACCATGAGGCCTTGCAATGATGCCGACCATTATTTTGAAATGATGTGTTTGTTCGTGGATTTTGGATTTCCATGGTTTAACTTCCCATGTTAGCTTCGAATGAATGAAGCTTAATTATAACCCATTGGGCATTTACAAGACATGTTAGTTGCGGCACGTTAGGCTTCAATTCCAATTACATTCAGAAATTTTCTATTCTTACTTTTCATTTAACTCTTCTTTTATAACCATTTTTCCGATTTGGAATTTAACATTAAAATTTAAATATATAGTTATGAAATAATTCTTTCCAGATGTTCTAGAACTATTTTGATATATAAAAAAAAATAAAAAAAAAAGTTGGAATAAAATAAATGAACTTGATTTTTAAATTGATTTCATCTTAAAATACTTTGAACATTAACTAGGATAGAAATAAACAAACTTAATTTTTATTTTGATTTCACCTAAAAATACCATGAACACAAATATAAACACTAAGTAAGATAGAAATATATAAACTTAATTTTTAATTTGATTTCTCGTAAAAGTACCATGAACACTAACGTTAAATTGTATTTGACATGCCCTTATCTTTTCCACCCCAGAGCTCGTGGCATTCATCACATAGGCCTTAAAAGGAAAAACAAACAATATGACTTGTTTCATACAATTTTTAGTATTGCTATGATGTATTAGTATTAATATGATCTACACCACATTATTATAAAAAATAAAAATCACTTAGTAAACATTTAATTGACTTTTTATGAATAACCACTAAATGTAATAAAGATAAACTATTATCAATTTCACAAAGACTTTATGTATGAAATGATTAGAATGTTGATATCATTTCGATATGTACCACCATTTATTATTATGCCTGCCTCTAGTAGGTATTACATTAGGCTTTAGTTATATACAATGTCATTTTCTATAGATAAATGGCTAGATTATATCAATCCATCAACAAATTAAATAATGCAAAAAAAAACCAAACAAATCCAGTTTTAGCTCAAAAATACTTCCAAGCCTATTTCATACCCAAATAATTTATAAAATCACTAAAATTCCATACTAACCTTTCTAATAATTTAGAGCACTATTTGTAAAAAAAAAAAAAAATGCAGTATACTTATAAAATCAATCCACAACCAAAAATAAAAATCTAATTTTTGCATAGCCAAAAAAATATGAAATATGATAAATTGGCTATCCTTGCTTTTAATTATCTACCCATCGATTTTCTAGAAAAAAAAACACAAATACTTCATTAGAGTAATTAACAAATTAACATAGAAAACTCAAAAAAAAATTTAAACAAAGAATTGATTATTTTGTAAAATTCAATACAGTTATCTTACTTGGAAAATCTGTTCATAACTTTCAAGAATCTCAATGCAGGGCGTGATGACAGAATAAGAGAAATCAGATATCCTTGGTTGTGTATTGATAACATCCATAACCATAGGCAATAAGAAGTGTAAAGGGCGTGATGACAGAATAAGAGAAATCAGATCTCCTTGGTTGTGTATTGATAACATCCGTAACCATAAGCAATAAGAAGTGTAAATTAGCAGTCACTAGAATTAACGAAAAATAAATTAAAATAATTAAAATAAATAAATAATAAAAAATATTAAAATTTAATTATGAGAAAATTGTAAAAGAAATTTGTTGAGAGATAAATTAATGTCTAGGGTGATAAATTAAATGCAGTATATATTTTACTAATTTTTTTTAATAAAATCAAATGTAATTTTTTATTATATTGTTTTGATTGAAGTAACATATAGAATTTAAAATCATGAGTTTTATAATTAGTATAAATTGTTTGATTGAATTATTGAAATTTAAAATATGATAATTTAATTGTGTAGAGATATTTTTTAGTTTGATATGATAGAGATGTTGTAATGTTTATTTAAAATTTTAATTCAATCAATTAAAAATAAATTAATATAAAATTAATCATTATAATTATAATTATCTTTAATAAAATATCTTAATTAATGATCTAAATAATTCAAATCTCATCTTTAATAAATATAAAATTAAAATAGATCTAAAATAATAATATTAAATTTTATATTTCTATAAAAAAAATTCAATAAAATTAACCGGAAATTTTTATTATAATTATGAAAAGAAACCATTGACAATAGCATCCCTACATTTATTAATATGTATTGGCATTGATTAATGAACTGAGATGCCTTGCATTAAACTGCTTAAACTTAAAATAAGACAGAAGCATTAAAAGCTATATTTACTGGATTGGATTAAAATATATTATATCCGAGTCGAAGGTCTTTACAATATTCTTTTCAAAATTTCATGCATCTAACCTTTACGTGAATTCGAAACTAGTACTTTAATTACATGTTATACATTAATAATTGCCTTCCATTTATTTTCGGCTTTTACGTTTACTTTAAAACTACATTACTGATCTGCTATTATGAAGGTATTGATTCTGTCTGCGCGCATCTCTGTGAAAGTTGACGAGGTAAAATTATAATATCAAAATTGTATAGTTTAATTAACAAATAATGGATTTTTAAAAGGTTTTTAATATATATTTTTAATGGAATTTAAATGGTTTTATTTGCAGAATTCTAATATTTTAGGGTTTTTTTAGGGTGTTGAATTTATCTATATATCCTAAAACATATTTTAAATGACAAAAATTTATAATCTGAAGTGAAACATCTCATTTTATTTATTAGTTAGACTTCAAATATAAAAATTAGAGTTTTCGTACATTTGAAATTCTGAATGATTTAAATAGTTTCTAAATGAGACAATAAACTTTATTTTATTTTTTATTTTTTTTTAATTCATTTATAAATGTTAGGAATTTGATCCATAAAATGTGTATAAAATATTTAGGTGAAAGTCACATTCAAGCAGATTTTGTCAAAATTTGTTTGAATGTGATTTTCACCGAAAGATTTTATACTAGCTTCCCTGAAATGACATGCTACCTTACTAGCTTCCCTAAAATGACATGCTACCTTGTATTGATTAGGAGTAGGCACTCCTAGGGAGTTTTCACTCAGTCCATAGTGAATGCGAGCCATATTGACTCTTGTGTAGTCTCCGTCCATGGTCACTAATCTCCGTCCATGGTCGATATGAGACATATTGGCTCTTGCCTAGCCATTATGGCATTACTCTTAAAAAAGATATTATATATATAACAAAATTTAAATCATATTAATTTTTTTTTGCCAAAATGTATTAAAAAATATTTTATTATAAAATAGTTTAAATAACCCATTGGGCATAGAATAGGCACTAGTAGGATGTTTCGGTTAAGGCGCTTTGTGGTGAAAAGGTCTTTGGTTAGAAGCCCATGGGCCAAAATCTAGCCATGCTAAGGGTCAGTGTGGCCCAAACAAAATATGATCCCTTTGTGATTATGATGGCTTAGATGCTCCTAGGTAAGTGGTACTCAAGCGAAAGGTTAAACATGTCAATCATATCAAGGCTCACATTACCTAACAAGCAAACAAAAACCAAATATTTTTTTTTTTGTAAATTGCATCACTAGAATTTCAATTCATTAACAAAACAAAATTACATATAGATCAGCCTCATATTCTCAAAGAGCCTAACATTTACACATTAGCAAATAGGGAGATTGAACATACAGGAAACTCCCGAAAATGGCAAGAAAAATAAAATACAGAGACCGCCTAATCAACACTGAAGGGTACATCAGACAACCCATGTTCAAAGTGACAGAAACACCATATTTCCCCACAACACAGACACTAAAGAGTGGTGAATCAACAACGCAAAAATAACAACAAATACTTTCAAAATTGCAGGCAAAGAACACACGAGAAACTCTTCTCATCGCAATCACAATTATAAACCTTGCCTTCCATAATGTCTGGAATCAGATGAACATCAACATACACAAATATCCATAGAGACCAATACCACAACGACCACCAAAGGTATCAAACACAATGCCCAAATTGACATATCAAAACATGAATGACACAGGCATTATAGTGCAAGAAAAAAGTCATGGGCATGCATAATAATGGAAATGTTCGTTTCAATCCTACAGACAATCCAAGGAGACCATCCCGCATCCGAAAACCATGACTAATCACAACAGAACATCTCCAAAGATACCTTACATATATAGAAAGGTAATTCAAAATTATCCATAATAGTACACCCACCAAACACACACCAAAAATCTTCACACTAAGCTGATGGAATGAACGAAGTAGAAATCGCCAAAGTGAAACCATACCTCGAGATGGATGACCAAAATAAAAACAAAAAGAACAAGACCAACGAAAGCCAGTCATAATAAGAGGATATGATTGTTAAGTCCTATGCAATATCCACCGGGGGGTCAGTATGATTGCAAGGCGGGTTAGTGAGATCACTTGAAGAAAAATCCAACACCAGAAAACTTTCAACCGTTTCCAGTCACGAATCCACATTGTCTAAACAAAAACATTGATTCCTGAGCATATGTTTGATATCCTCAAGTGAATAAAATACATTGTAATTCTTGATCTACTTATCCTTAAAAATTAAATGCAATAAGGTATCCATCCGTAGGTGAAGAGCCAAGGAATTCAGGAAATGAAGCATGCATTTCCTGAATCTACCAGGATCAAGGACCCTATTCATATCTTAACCAATAATATCTGAATATGAGTGATATAGATGTTCACCAAACTCCTTTGACACCAACAAGAGGATTTCCTTACTCACTTCTAAGGGAACCACATCGAAAAAATTCTCAATTGAGTCAAGAGGAGGCACGAGCACAGTGATAAAAGAAAAAATAAGATAGCAACTAAGAGACCATCTACCAATGAAACCAGTTGAAGGACGAAGCATAAGACCTTGAAACCCTCACCAAAAGATTAGCAAGTCATTACCCACTTGCCACATGAGAGGACCAAACCTTAAGAAATTATCAAATTCCCCACAACATAGAGGCATAACACAATAAAATCCCCAATATCTTACTAGGAAAAGATACTAACATAGACAAAGGACAAGAACACACTCAATACTCCAACCAAAGGCAAGGGTGAATCCAACACTTAAAAGACCCAACAACACTAACATTTTTGGATAAAAACTCCACTTCCAATATGCAAAGGGTAATAATAATTAATTACCAGTGCAACCAAAAAAAATGATTGGGAGAAAAGATGTCATAATTGGCAACACGCTGAGCCACGCATAGAGCTCCCATAAACAGAGGAACAATCCTGGACACAATTCAAAACTATAGAAGTAGATATAATTACCTCAAAACTCGCTACCATAAGCCTAGGAAAGACTGAAATTATAAATTCATACTTTGCAACTACCCAACGATACACTACACACATCTGGACTCCAATCAGCGAACAAGCCTAGACTTTGCATCCACGGAATGAGTAGCAACATAGAACAACCATAATAGAATCCAGAGGAAGGAGGGATAGGATAAGTCCTATCCTCCAATCTCACACTTGAAGTACTTTGGCCACCCCGACGTCATTAACCCACATTTAAAATGATGAGAGTGGAAGTGTGCTAACCTAAAACCTTCAGCTGGTGACCGCCACGCCTTAAATACAATTTTAGTAACAAATTTAGCATCATATTTCTGGAGTAATTAAATAAAAGTATGAAAAATTATATAAGATAAAACTAAAACAAATCAAGAATTATACATAGCAACTTCACTTAATTTTCATAAGTGTGAAGGTATTTTATTATTTAATCTTATTGTCTTATTAATTTTTCATTTATGTTTCATCTCTTCTCTTCTTCCATATTCTCTTTTCATTCTTAAGTGTGTGTGTGGTTCACGATTCCTAGAGATCAATGACCACTATGTCCATGGAATATTCCCCAAATATCGATGACCATTGCGTCCACATATTATTTTTACCAAGCAGATCTACCCAAAAGGATCATTTCATGTCGACTCAATCACAAAACCTGACTCCGAGAGTGTCGAAATAATTGAACTCGTGACCTCTCAATAACAGAGGTGATTTTAACAATGGGGAATTGACCAAG
Organism: Pinus albicaulis; assembly: GCA_034641835.2. Lineage (NCBI taxonomy): Eukaryota > Viridiplantae > Streptophyta > Pinopsida > Pinales > Pinaceae > Pinus > Pinus albicaulis. Next base: position 294,724,390 of record CM076582.1, read on the forward strand.
AGAGCTAACCCTCAAGACTTCATTTATAGATATTTTATGTTCATGAAGTTAATGGTTTAGCTTCATCTATTTTTTTTCCTTTTTTTCCCTATGTGGTTTATAGACCCTGGAGATTGGTGACTGCTACATCCACAGAATATTTTTACCAGGTAGATCCACTTGAAGGGATCACTTCCTATCAACGCATGCATGAAACCTGATCACAAGAGTGTCAAGAGAATTGAAATCATGACTTCTGAATAGAAAAGGTGCTTTAACGATGGGGACTTGACCAATTGAGCTAAAGCTTCATCTAATATCCTTCATGAGAAAAGTAATAAATGTTTTCTTAGCTTCTACTCCTTTTTTCCTTCTTTTACTTTGGTTCCATTTATTGATTTGTTAATGTTTATTGTTGTTATAATGTTACATGTTTAGGATTTCATGCATTGAGGCTAAATTTTAATGAAGGAACTTCCATGATGAAGGCACAAGCTAATAAATTCCCTTCTCCTCCTCCTTACTTTTAATTTATTGATTTGATAGTGTTTATTATCCTTTTATATTTGCAATTTTAGGGCTTCATGTATTTAGGGGGGAAATTCATGAGGGAACCTTCATGAGGAATGCAATGGCTCTCCCTTCCCTTCCCCTTGTTCATTTATATTTTTTTTTCTCCTTTATTGATTTTCTAATGTTTATTGTTGCTTTATTATTACTAATATAATGGAGAAAAAAGAGGAAATGGCATATTTGGGAGTATGTTGAATGAATAAGTCTAGTTCATGGGTGTGCCCTAAAGAAAACACTTGGATTCACTTAAGATATCTAGTTTCAAATCTATTCACCAATCTATTTTTATTGCTTCGATTTCCTATAGTAAAAAATGTGTATAACTAGTTTATATGTGAAATATTCACTTATTTTCAGGTATAGATTAATCTAGTTTCAATTCATATCTAAATTTATAATAGAAAATTTTAGTGGGAATGTAGCTCAAGTAGAGTTTTTTCCTTTTGACAAATGACCCGAGTTCAAATTCTAGCATTCCCTTACCATTTTCTATTTCTATTTTTATTTTCCCTATCTTATGTTTCTATTTCAATAAATTTAATTTACATCAAGTTTTTTGTTTTTTTAAGTAAAAGTGTTTCATTTCATTAGAGACAAAATAAGACATATACTAGCCCGCCTCTTGAGAAACCACACCAATGGTAGAACCAAATATTTTTGAGCATCGAAAAATTGGCACTATTTTCAAAGTTCAAAATCACAACACATATACTACGAGGCCTATGGAGAGCTTGAGTTATCATACTCATAAGATTAGAAAATAAAAAATAAAGGTAAACAACAAGAGAGACCTATGGCCTGCTTGATCTATCATACTCATAAGACTAGAAAATCAAAAAGAAAGGTAAACAACAAGAGAGCAAACATAATTCATCAACTTGTCTTGGGAGAGTGTGATTTCTCAACAACAATGGGCTCTTTATTTATCCATGGTGAGCAACCTAGATTTGGAGGGAGGACCAGGTGCCCTTCAATCCATTGGAAGAGTCAAGCCAATCCTTTTCCTGTGAGTTGCAACTCATATAACTTCAAATATATTTCTCCCTGAGCTTCGTTTCTATCTAGAAGAGCTTTCCCCAACAACATTTTTATGTGATAGTAGATATATATAGTAATTTCCATTAAATTAGTCTACAATTTTGATTCCAATTTTTTTTGAGATATAATTGTCATAAGTATATTACCTTTTGGAAAATGATATAGATTCAGATCCTAACATTTCTTTGCCATTTGTTTTCACTCTTTACTATTTTTATGATTTTATTTACATAAATTTCAAAATAATCGATGTTAAACCATCTCTAAATATGACACTAGACCAAATGTTAATTATGAAAAATACCTCAATATGAACTTTTACTTAACCAAAAAAACAAAACTTACAAAATTGTTATAATTTAGTGTTAAACCTAATGCTAATAACTTGTTTTAATGCAATCTATATGATCATACAAGTTATATAAATATAAAGCTATCCTTTTAAAGGCTATTGAATGTAATCACTTAATGTTGGTTAGGCCAATTAGTTACATTTATAGGGTAGATTGTAGGTTAAGTGGGTTTCTAGCTATGTAGGTTAGACTGGTGGGTTGGTTAAGTCAATAACTTATGTATGTGAGATGGTTCAGTAGGTAGATTATGTATAGTTCGTTAAGTAGATATGGGTCGACTTAGTAGGTTAGGTTTATTACTGATTTGAAAGGAGTGCATTATTTTTGTTGTGCTAAGTGTCCTTTCAGTAATATAAACATGTACAAATTGTCTCCATAAGTTTTCTTAGGGTATGAGAGTTTTAACCATGAAAATTAGATGAATTAGTGAATTTTAAGCATGTAAATAAGCCTTAAAAACACTGAACAACAGTGCATAAAAGAGAAAAACATTCACACATAAGTTTTACACAGTAGGCATGATGAAGCAGTTCACCCCTCCTGGGCTACATCTACTGGTCCAACTCCCAATGGCATGTCCCTCTTTTTCATTACGCTCAAAATTGTAAATTAGATATGTTTGCAGGCCTCTAATGGCTGTTTTTTCTACACCAGTGGCTCCAGAATTCTCAAATTAGTCTAGGTAGACTTTTGTTTCACCAAAATTGGTCGAAAATTGACCTCCCAATGCATTTTTCCCAATGACAGCTAAAAAAGCTCCACTAAATGTGGAGACAGATAGTTAACTGAAGATAAATTGATGACTTAACCCCAAACTTAGGGGCGTGCTCCAAATATGTCGACAGTTTAACTTGGAATTAAATGTGAGTGGTGGGGTGGTCACATGCCACCCCAGCCGAAACCTCCGTGCTAACCATTAGAACTCACGTCATGAATGTTGGAACCATGAGTTACGAGGTTCCACTTCAAACCTCAACTGTCGCATTAAATGTTGAAAACCCGCCATCTGACATCCGTTGCAGAACCCGTCGAATATGTTGGAACCTGGAGTGGAAATGTTCCACAACCTTCGCATTTGATGCCACTCCTGCATGTGAACAAGCTTCGGAACCTATTTATCGGTGGTCACAATTTCAAATAGTCGATGGTTTAATAAACTTTATGTTGTGGGTAAAACACCGATGTGAACAAATATTGACGCGGCAGTGAAGTTTTGTTGCAATGGTAATATTCGAGCCATGGTTTTGGGTGCCAGGTTATATGAGAGGGGGGCTAGCCCTTCAGGGATGGCCTCCCAAGTCCTCAACGCCGAAACATTCAAACTTGAAATACAACTTCGCTTTGTAATAGGTTAAGAAACATTGTATAGGCGGATTGGTAAACGGACCTGTGGGCACACAAGAGGTCATGGGTTTGACCCCCGTCGACTCCACATAAATTTTACACCACCATTTTGAGGACATGTGGCGGCCTTTGGGTTGGCCACATGTCGCTCATCCATTGGCTACCACATAAACCCATCAACGTTCTAGATCAATTCGTACCATCAATATCTAATGACCCAGATTGAGCCACATGGCACAATTTCGTTGGTCAAATAAAAACAAAATATTTCAAGTATATTCTGCTAACTGTACCTGCATGTTGACTAGGCATCCAGTCACCAAAATTTTTCTATTTGGGAAAACAAACATAACGCGATATCTTCCTCATACAACATCGGTTTTTCGAACCGTTTGTGGCACCGAAATCACAACGACGAGAACTTTCCAGTCGCTCAGGTTTGAACCTGTTTCGAGGAATTTCATTTTTAAGCATAAGACTTGATATCTTGATCACACCTCCCCATTGGAAGCTTTTTGACCCCAAAAGATTTTAATCACCTGTACAGAAGATGATGGAATAGCTCCCTCACCTATTCCACTTCCATCCACCTTGCCTTACTTGGTTTGCTGCCCTTGAGCCCAATCCAAAGATAATCAACACTTCCTCTTTTAGAAGTGTGTGTCCTCCTGTCAGGGATGGCATCCTCCTTGAGCTCGTTCCTGATGGCAGCTGAATGTCACTCCCTTGATCATCAATCAACATAGGCTCATACAAACATAAATTCTCCACATTGACAACAGAATGCATTTGCATATATGAAGACAAGACAAGTCAAGTTGAAATGCATTATTACCAACTTGTTTAATAATATTGAATGGACCATAACGAATAGGCTTTGATTTTTACCTTCTCCTTGCCTCCTTTATTTTCTTATGTGCAACCATACTTCATCTCCTTCTTGAAACTTGTGATCAACTCTATGTTTTTCATGCCTCTCCTTGTATTTTCTTTAACTCTTCTCAAGTTTTTCTTGAACTTGTTGATGAATAATCTGAATTTTCTCAATGAACTTTCGAGCCTTGTCAATATCACTATGCCCATCAATTGCAACATCCTTCTCAAAGATGAATTCTAATGGTGATTTCAGCAAATACCTAAAGCAAGCTTCAAAAGTTGAAGTATTTGTAAAAGAGTGCTTGGCCCGGTTGTAAGCGTGTTGAATGTAATGCAGCTGTTCATCCGACAACTCGGGATGCTTGCTACAATATCCTCTCAATAGATTCACAATGGTTTTGTTCACCACCTCGGTTTGGCCATCAGTTTGCGGATGAAAAGCAGTACTCTTTTTCAACTTTGTGTCCATCATATTCCAAATATTGGACCAAAAATTCCCAACGAACCTAGAATCCCTGTCACTAACAATAGAAGTTGTCAAACCAAAATGAACCCATACATGTTGAAAATAAAGTTCAACAGTTTGTTCAGTAGTAATGTTTTTCTTACATGGCATAAGTATACACATTTTAATGAATCTATCCACAACTACATAAAGATAATCATGTTGTTTTTTCTTGACATAGGTAGACCTACAACAAAGTCCATGGAGACACTCTCCCATGGCCTTGATGGTACCGGTAGTGGTGTGTACAACCCAAGCTTCCTATTTCTAGGCTTGCTTGTAGCACACATAGAAAATCCTCTTATAAAACGTGACACACTATCTATCATGCGAGGCCAATAAAAATACCTCTGTAGATGCGCCGTTGTTTTTCTTACCCCAAAATGACCAACAATAAGAGACAAATGAGCCTCTCTCATGACACTAAGTCTCTCTCCTTGTGGTATACACAACTTGTATTGCGCCCATGGCATAATCACTAGCATCGGTCTGTATCTCAAATGGTTGTCTCAAATCCGGTAATCCAAGGACCGGAGCTAAAATAATCTTGTCTTTTAAAGATTCAAAAGCTTGTTGTTGTTTGCCTCCCCATTGGAATCCTTTCTTCACACTTTTCACAACATGCATATGAGCTGCTATGGAAAAAAATTTAGCAATAAACTTTCTCCAATACTAAGCTGCGCCTAAAAAACTTCTTACCTTGGTTACTGATTTGGGAGTGGGCTAATTCACAATGGCTTCCACTTTATAAGGATGAATTCTCAATGCGCCTCCTCCTACAATGTGTCCCAAATAAACCAATTTTTTTTTTCCAAATTCGTACTTAGACAACTTAAGAAATAATTTCTCTCTCTTCAAGACATCAAGTATCCTCTTTACATGCAAGACATGCTCTTCTCTTGTTTTGCTGAAAATGAGTATATCATATAAATATACAATCACAAAGTCACCAAGAAATGAACACAAAACATTATCCATCACACACATGAAAGTCGTCGGATTACACAAACCAAATGGCATAAACAACCACTCAAAGAGTCCTTGTTTGGTTTTGAATGCAGTATTCCATACGTCACTTTCTACAATTCTTACTTGATGATATCCACTTCATAAATCTAACTTGGTGAAATAATTTTCTTATTTCAGCTGATCTAAAAAATCATCTATCCTTGGCAGTGGGTATCGATTCTTTATCGTTATCTTGTTCAAAGCTCTGAAGTCAACACACATGCACCAAGTCCCATCTTTCTTCGAAATTAGGACTATAGGTGAACCACATGGCGATGTGCTTGGCCTTATGAGTCCCTTGTCCAACAAGTCCTTGATTTTCCTCTTTATTTCAGCATTCTCCATTATCGACATGCGATACATGCCAATGTTTGGAAGAGGAAAATCTTGTTGAAACTGAATCTCATGTTGAATCTCCATGTTAAGAGGCAATCCTGTTGGCTCCTGAAACATCTCATGATGTGCATCAAATACTTCATATAAATCTGATTTCAACTTAGGATCACAATCTTCAAATGACTCATGATTAACATTAGCTTTAGGCTTAATCATTAGAAGAACAAAATTCTTACCTGAATTCACCAGCCTTTTCACCTGTCCAGCATTTACCATTGCAATATTCGTCTTCTTGCGATGTGCTCTAACAATGTACTCCTTGCCATATTTGAATAAATGGTATTTTTTCTCATGGTAATGGAAGATAGCTTTCCTATCATACAATTAAGCACTGCCCAACACAACACCTATAATATCAAGAAGAACCACATCTAATTCAATTGTGTCAACAAAATGTGCAATTATTGCAAAGCGAAATATGCACTTCTTTGAAACCTGTAAATTTGCATCCTTACAAATCCACCCAAGTGGATATGGTTTTGGATGTGGAATGGTCTCAAGATTAAGTTTCTTGACCAAGTATTCAGAGATTGAATTCTCTTGTGAACCACTGTCAAACAGTGTATCAATCTTGGTATGTTTGGATATGACCCTCACATGAAACAGTTCAATTCTCTCTTCTTCATTTGGAGCTTCTATGTGACAGTTTGAAGTACTAGTACTGGGTTTTGTTTCAATTTATTTACCCTTTATGTTCTTCAATCACATGGATGTAATTTTAGTTTCATCACCTGAATCTTCTCCTAAGTCATGTTGAATTGTAGCTGCAATTTTCTGCTTCCCATTGTTATTGCTAAATTTGGGTCTCTTTTCAGGATGTAGTTTCCAACAATTTTTCTCTTCATGGCCTTCTCTTGAACAATGTTTACAAACCACTTTCTCGACATATGAATTCATTCTGCATTTTCCTTTTGAGGTCTTCTCTTTGTTTTTCCCCTTAAAAGGCTTGTTTCTACCCTCTTCAAAAGTATTTTTCCCTCTAGCTTCTAAATGTGTAGCTTGAACACATACCTCATCTAGGCTTGTAGGATTAAACATGAGGATATTATGTCTAAGGTAGCTATGTAATCCCCCTATGTACTTGAGCAAAGTATCTTGACTCTACAAATCTACCCCTACTAAGAGAGCTCTTCTCCTAAATTCTTGGGTGTAGTCTTGTACATTTTGTCCTTTCAATTGTCTAAAATTTTGCTAGTTCATTATGGCTTTCTGCATGTGAGCTAATGGATAAAATTGTTGTTTTATTTCAGTACTGAAATCAATCCATGATAGAATAATCTTACCATGTTTTTTGATCTCCTCCTTTTTCTTGGCTTCCCACCAAAAAAGAGCTACACCTTCCATCCTCAATGAAGCTAGTTGGATTTTGGTGTCATCATCATGAAGGTTTTGAATTCTCAAATAAAACTCCAATTGCCTAATCCAATTTTCAAGCTTTTCTGCATTGACTTCACCATTAAACGTTGGCAATTCAAACTTAACATCAAGTTTTATAAAATGACTTTTACCAGTGTTCTTTGACTTGTGTGATTGGTGTACTAAAGATGAAGTAGAGGATGATGATGATTAGGGTGAGGATGGTGACTTTCCACTGCCTCCATTTCCTCCATTTCCCTTGTTTGATTTGTCTTCATCACTGTGACCTCTTGAAGATCCCTGACCTTCCTTGTGAATTTTGGATCCTTTTCCTTCTAGTATTTCATTCCTTTATTGATAAAGGGATCTCAACATTTCAGTCATGTCAAGTAATTCTTTCCTGAACACTCTTTCTTCCTCTTTTGGATCCACATATTCATGGGTTTCTTCTTCTCCTGGAGGCATGCTTTATGCTGCTTCTGATTCTCTTGGAGGTGAACTAGGTGGTGGAGAATGTGGCAATCTTTCCCTCCTTTGTTGTGGCTCACGTTGAGAACCTCTTGCTTCCACCAATTTTCCTTCTCCTCTCTTAAGCTTGAGCCTAGTAAGCATGAAAACCCTTGCAAATAGTTAACGAATCCTTGCACATAAAAACACCAGAGATAAAACTCTAGCTCCGATACCAACTTGATCTGAAAGGAGTGTATTAGTTCTGACGTGCTAAGTTTCATTTTAGTAATATAAACATGTACAAATTGTCTCCATAAGTTTTCTTAAGGTATGAGAGTTTTAACCATGAAAATTAGATGAATTAGTGAACTTTAAGCATACAAATAAGCCTTAAAAACACTGAATGGAAATGCATAATAGAGAAAAAAATTCACACATAAGCTTTACATATTAGGCATGACGAAGCACTTCACCCCTCCTGGGCTACATCTGTTGGTCCAACCCCCAATGGCATGTCCCTCTTTGTCATTATGCTCAAAATTGTAAATTAGATATGTTTTTAGGCCTGTAATGGCTATTTTTTCTGCACCAATGGCTCTAGAATGCTCAAATTAGTCTAGGTAGACTCTTGTTTCACCAAAATTGGTTGAAAATTGACCTCCCAATACATTTTTCCCAATGTCAGCTAGAAAATCTCCACTAAATTTGGCAATAGGCAGTTAACTGAAGATAAATTGATGGCTTAACCCCAAACTTAGGGGCATGCTCCAAATATGTCGGACAGTTTAACTCGACATTAAATGTGAGTGGCAGGGTGGTCATATGCCACTCCCGCTGAAACCTGCGCACTAACCGTTTGAACTACCGCCATGAATGTTGGAACCGGGAGTTACGAGGTTCCACTTCAAACCTCAACCGTCGCATTAAACATTGAAAACCCGCCATGTGACATCCGTTGCAGAACCCGTTGGATATGTTGGAACTTGGAGTGGCAATGTTCCGCAACCCTTGCATTTGATGCCACTCCTACATGTGAACAAGCTTCGGAACCTATCCGTCGGTGATCATGGTTTCAAATAGCCGACGGTTTAATAAAATTTATGTTGTGGGTAAAACACCCATGTGAATAAACATTGACGCGACAGTGAAGTTTGCTACAACGGTAAGATTCGGGCAATGGTTTTGGGTGCCAGGTTATATGACAAGGGGGCTAGCCTCCCAAGCCCTCAACGCCGAAAAATTCAAACTTGAAATACAACTTTGCTTTGTAATAGGTTAAGAAACATTGTATAGGTGTATTGGTAAACGGACTTGTGGGCGAACAGGAGGTCATGGGTTCGACTCCAGATGACTCAACAAATTTTACACCACCATTCTGAGGACACATGGTGACCTCCAGGCTGGCCACGTGTCGCTCATCCATTGGCTCCCACATAAACACATCAATGATCCAGATCAATTTCATACCATTAATATCCAACGACCCAGATTGAGCCATGTGGCACAATTCTGTTGGTCGAATAAAAACAAAATATTTCAAGTATATTCTGTTGACTGTACCTACATGCTGATTGGGCCTCCAGTCACCAAAATTTTGTTGTTTGGGAAAACGAATAGAACGTAATATCTTCCTCATACGACATCGGTTTTTCGAATAGTTCGCGGCTCAGGAATCACAACGACGAGACCTTTCCGGTCGCTGAGGTTTGGACTTGTTTAGAGCACTTTCACTTTTGAACATAAGACTTGATCTCCTGATCAAATACGATTATGGGTATAATATTTAACCTAATCCATACTATACTAACCCATATTGAGCCTAACTCTTAGTCACCAACACCCTTAACTATTAATAGAGGACTAACACCTTTGACCAATCAAATCAAAATGACATATCTATTAAAGTGTTAATATAATATTATAAAGTTAATAATAAAATATGTTTTAATTTAAAATTGTTTAGTGATATCAACCGTGATAAAAGGAATGGAAGAACCATTCACAAAGAGTAAGAAAACACTGATTTAATTGTGAAAATGAATTGTCCACAATTATTTTTTTAATTAGGCATAAATATGGACATTTAAATATTTTTGCGTGCCCATCACTTTATTTGGGAGTTATTTGGATTACTCCCATTTAGTTCACAACTTGCATTTATATCCTATCTTTTTTTTTGGACCATATAGGTAACGTATCAAAAATATTTCTTCTTCCAAGTGGAAAAATGAATCTTATGCAAGACATAACGATAGGGTGGTATGGTATTTTATTTTATAACTAATCTAAAATTATCTTATTTAAATTAATTCATGGGTAATATTTTTCACACACCGCATCACTGTTGAGAGTGAAACCTAAAAATTTAAGTGTTGGAGGACTACACCTAGTAGAAAGAAGAGATTATATAATTATTGAAAGACAATTTGGTTATAATACAAAACAAGATGAAATAATAAGCACTTGTTATGTGGGGATTATGTATTTTTGAGGTTGTCATTATACAAGTAGATGTCCCTTATGTAACAAAAGAAGGAAAACTGATTAGCAACTAAGTACCATGGTTTGTATAATATTTTTTAGAGGATTGGAAGTATGACTTACATATTGGAGTTACATCCTTCTTCACATGTACATCTAGTCTTCCATGTTTCTTATCTAAAGAGGTTAGTTATTGACAATATCCGAGTTTAGACTATTTTGGCATAGCACGATGAAGAGGAAAAATCATAATAGGAACCTAACACAATGAATAAAACACGGATTAAGCAGCTATAGAGCTGAGTAATTACTTTAAGCATGTCACCAAGTGGAAGAATTTTCCAACTGAAGATGCAACTTGAGAAGATAAGTTCTTCATTAAATATCATCTGACATTGGTCAATGCTTTTCTCTTAACCATGGTGAATCAATAATTCCTTATAGTAATTTGGGCAAGACCCAGTATCAAAGCTATTAGATGCCACTATAACACCAAGAGTATATCCAATAGGCTACAAGCTAGATATACCAATAACTTATGACTTAGTGAGACTCTACATGGCCAAGAAACCTAATCCTTGAGACTTATCACAATGAGTCAAATCTATCTTTTAAAATTAAACCCAGATAAATAGAAGAACAAACCATGCTCCAAACCACTAAAACTACTAAAACAACATTAGTCAACATTAATAATATTAAACCTTTACCCATACCCTTATTCATTATCATTACATTAATTATTGATATATCATTTCATTCTTATTCCTTTCCAATCTTCGTTTTCTCTTCAATCTCCTTTTTCAATTATATATAAAACATTCAAAACTCATTTAAAAAATATAATTATATTCTTTTATACCTTAAAAACAAGTTATTAAATATATATATATTCTCTTCACTTTCTTTAAACATATTATTATTAATTTTTTTTAAATTTTACTTATATTATTATATATATATTCTCTTCACTATGTATATATACGATGTATATATACAATATCTCATCCCAACAATACTCATACATCAATAAAGCCAAAAATATCAATCCAAAACTTCTTTATACCCAGACTTGGCCTTGGTAATAGAGTTAAGTTGAATTTCCAAACGAAATGTGCTGTTGAGAAAATCATGCATTTACCAACCACATGTCCCAAAGTTTCATTGAGTAGCCAAACATTTATTTGAGGAGTAAATTTAGCCTCGGGCATGGGGTGACCATTAAAAGGTTCCCTCGTTCCTTGTAAAACGTAAAAAAATATAATATAATATTATTATTTTTTTCCTAATTTGTTAAGTTAAAGCAAAAATGACGGGCAAACCATAAAAAAAAATCAAATTTTTAAAACTTTTTAGGTGATGGGTATATTTATGTAAATTAAACTGTTTAATTATAATAAACATCAAAATATTTATTTAAAATAATATATTTTATAGAGTTAAAATTAAAAAACTATAAAAATACTAAATTATAGTTATTTTATTATTATTATAATAAAATTATAAAAGTCGCTAAATTATAACTATTTTATTATTTGTGATTATGAATTTATGTGATGTATAATTTTATAAAACTTTTTTGGAAAATCACATTATCAATTAGGAAAATTGTTGATTAAGCTGATCTAAAAATATCATTATATATGCTGCTTAGATACAATTATCAAATAACAATGTAACAAAAAATTAAAGCAGGTGAACGTTAAGAAAATAAATTATTAATAAATCTTGAAGGAATAAAATAAGAATTAAAAATCAAAACTAAAAACAGTGAAAATATAAACTAAAGCACACATTGAAAATAAAAATAGTACATAATCTCGTAAAAGTATTCAAAGAGACTTAGTCTTTATAGATATGGTCCAACACAAACTTTTTGTCAATATATAGTTTTCAAATAACCCTTCCTAAAAGGCTTCTATCTTCCATTCTTTCATAGTGTTTCTTTCTTAAAAAGAGTTTTTTTTGCAAATTTAAAAGTTCTCAAATATTTTAACTAATTTTCTTTTAAAGAAAAAATGAATTGCAAAAACTTGTTCTCAAATTATTATTTAAATACGTAATTCATTCAAATATTTAAAAGTTATATTCTTCTAATTCTTGTAATTTAGTCAATGAAATGAAAAATAAAATGTGAATAAGGAGGAACTGAAATAAAATGTGAATATGCAAACTATATTATTGATAAAATAGATTACACACATTTATACAAGAATTAGTCTCAAGATAGGAAATCTATCTTGGACGTACAATAAGTTGGTTGAGAGAATATCTCAACCTCACACCAAATAAGGAAACTAGTTTTAGCTAACCTAGGAAATAGGAACAGACTCTATTCATAGAGAGTCACAACTGGACAAGTAGTAATTACACATTCTAACACACCCCCTTAATGACTACTTGTCTCGATATCACTTCGCAAAATCTAGTTGTGATCAAACATAACAAAGAATATGTCGACGTCCATATAAAGGAGCAACCATCCACCGGAATGCATGGGTACCAACCGCTGCAACCGCTGGTCTCGTAGGATGTCCTTCATATACATGGTTCTGTCAACCATTATCACTGCATACATGTACCTGTATCTACAGATCCCCCTCCAACGTGGGTTTTATCGGATGACCCGTAACCATGCTCTTCCTTCATCGGGGTTTTATCGGATGACCCGTAACCATGCTCTTCTTTCATCGGGGTTTTATCGGATGACCCGTAACCATGCTCTTCTTTCAGTGGCAAACACTGACACAGAACTGTTTCCAGTCTGCTTCACTATTATACGTGGTTTCTAGCTGACCACAAACTGACACTGCAAAATGGTTTCTGGCTGACCATGAACCTGTAGTTACAAAGTGGTTTTGAGATGACCACGAACTTTTACGGGGATACACATGCCTTTATAAGGCTTACATACTCCAACTCTTGGAGTTATCAGGTACATAAAATGACCACTGAAAACCATTCTAGATTTGCTTACCATGCAAGTGGTAGCTCAATTTTCTCACGTACAAAGTGGTACTGTAACTCAACGTGTTTTGTTCTAGCATGGTAAATTGGATTATGTGCTAATTTGATAGCACTCTGATTATCACAATTGATACATGTTGAACCACTTTGCGCTTCTTCAAGATCTGCAAGAATTCTCCGCAACCAAATAGCTTCACAGGTGGCATTGGTCAAAGCTTTGTACTCTGATTCTGTTGATGATAAAGAAACGGTTGGGCTACATTCAGACGTAAATACGGACCTCGGCCCCTCCACAGTGAGGAAATAGAAAGGCTGTGTGACTGGCCTTTATTTCTTGAGAACGAGCGCACAGTTACTTATTTGCGTTTCGTGTTTGCAGTTGTAATTTGCTTGGTAACTGCGTGTGTGGGTACGTTCAACGCTCGGCACGTTGATGTGTGGTTATGCCTCTCGAAGTGTGGTTGCGCAATGAAGTGTGGTTGAGCCCGTCTGAATCCGGCAGGTTGTTGCTTTAAAACGACTACGATGCAAAATAAAAATGTGAATATACAAACTATTTTATTGATAAAATAGATTACACACATTTATACAAGAATTAGTCTCAAGATAGGAAATCTATCTTGGACGTACAATAAGTTAGTTGAGGGAATATCTCAACCTCACACCAAATAAGGAAACTAGTTTTAGCTAACCTAGGAAATAGGAACAGACTCTATTCATAGAGAGAGTCCTGGTTGAACAGTAATTACACATTAACAATAAAAAGCAATTTAAATTCAATTTTTATAATTCTTGTAATTAGTTAATGAAACAAAAAACAATTTAAATACAATTCTTGTAATTTAGGTAAAGAAATAAAAAACAATTTAAATTCAATTCTTTCAATTCTTGTAATTCAGTGAGAGTAAAAAATTTTAAAAATAAATAAAAATCACCAAAAATCATTTTTTAATATTTAATTGAAACTTTAAAATAAATAAAACAAAAAAAATGAAAAACCATTTTTTAATATTTAATTGAAACTTTAAAACAAATAAAACAAAACAAATGAGAAGCGAATAACCTTTAGGACCAAAATGATAAACTTGGAGAAGAAAGTGGAGTTGATGTGCTTCCATCTCCTCCATGGGCCAATGTTAGGGGATTGAAAGCCTCCCAAAAGGGAGGTATGATCCAAATAGGATATGAAACAAACATAAATGACGTAGAATGCAAATACACATAAAAATAATCAATAAGTAAAAGAAGTATATTTACCACCATGGGGAATGATGAATAAGTGAGAGTGATGGACAATGGGCTAAAGGGTCATGGAGAGTGGCCCTTTTGAATATGACCATGAAAATAATCCAATCCAACTCTTACACATAGGTAGAAGAATGAGGTGGGAGATTTTGATAAAAATCAACAATGCGGCTGATTTTGATTTTGATTATAGTGGAGACTATTAATGGTTTAGAGAGACATGAAATTCTATAACTCTCTAAAAATATTGATAATAATAGACTGAACATGGTCAATCAAAGATAGTATTTCCAACTTGTGTTTCTAGGATACTAGATTGTTTTCACATGGTTGATTTTTGTGAGTTTTGTTTTATATTTTTGGTTATTCTTTGATCTAGATTTTTCTATGAATGCTTAGTGTAGTGACATTGTCCAATCTCTCCATTGAATGAATGTTGGCTAATGCTTTAAATATTTTTAATTCTTTTATATCTTTTCTTTTTCTTATTTAGGACCAAAATGATAAACTTGGAGAAGAAAGTGGAGTTGATGTGCTTCCATCTCCTCCATGGGCCAATTTTAGGGGATCGAAAGCCTCCCAAAAGGGAGGTATGATCCAAATAGGATATGAAACAAACATAAATGACATAGAATGAAAATACACATAAAAATAATCAATAAGTAAAAGAAGTATATTTACTACCATGGGGAATGATGAATAAGTGAGAGTGATGGACAATGGGCTAAAGGGTCATGGACACTGGAACTTTTGAATATGACGATGAAAATAATCCAATCCAACTCTTACACTTAGGTAGAAGAATGAGGTGGGAGATTTTGATAAAAATCAACAATGTTGCTGATTTTGATTTTGATTATAGTGGAGACTATTAATGGTCTAGAGATACATGAAATTCTATAACTCTCTAAAAATACTGATAATAATAGACTAAACATGGTCAATCAAAGATAGCTTTCCCAACTTGTGTTTCTAGGATACTAGATTGTTTTCACATGGTTGATTTTTGTGAGTTTTGTTTTATATTTTTGGTTATTCTTTGATCTAGATTTTTCTATGAATGCTTAGTGTAGTGACATTGTCTAATCTCTCCATTGAATGAATGTTGGCTAATGCATTAAATATTTTTAATTCTTTTTCTTATATTAGGTTTGAAGGTAAGCTTGGCAACACTACATCTTCAAGCACCAGATCAATGTCTATCCAAAACCCATGAACTCTTTTTCTTATATTATTAAATTCAATATTTACTAATATATTATTAAAAATATATATAAATGGGTTAGATAATTCATTTTCAATTCAATATTATACACTTGAATGTACCTAAAGAGCCATTCATTTCCAACATAAATAATTCAACCATTTAATTTCATCATTAATAATAATAATAATATTGTCCTGGTGGTGATTATCAAAAAGCCATTCATTTCTGACATAAATAATTCAACCATTTAATTTTACCATGAATAATAATAATATAATGTGCTCGAGGTGATTATCAACAAAACCCTGTCAATTGTATTGAAGAACAATCCTACATCTAAAATTTTAATGTGATTATGAACCAAAAAAAAAAAAACCTGTGTAAACCTACGTCTATAATTTTAATATTATAATTAAAAAATTAATTATAACACATAAATTTATTGATATTATATTTAAAACTACAATGTTATACATGAATCATGTGTGTTTTTACCACATATATATCAACATTCTGGGTTGAAAAAACAAGCACCAGAAACAGTTTATAAATAATTACACGCATCTCAAAGAGATTTGGAAATGAAAGACATCCCTGCAACTATACCCATCTTGTATTCGGCAGTAGAGAGCTGTAAAGCCGAACTTGGTGGTATAAGATGTTTATGGATGATTGGTATTTATAGTAGTCATGAAAAGTGTAGGGGTAGAGTGATTCCCCGTGTAAATTTCCCGGATGCAACGTTGTATTTCATAATCTTGTAGAGTGATTCTGCATGTGAATTTTAGACATTGTTTTCTTATTTTATTTAATTTAGAAGATAAAAGATTATTCATGTCTATAAATTTTCCAGGAGTTCTTAACGTGAAGGATGTTACTTGGTAAGCACAAAGTCCGAATCTTTTAGAGATATTTTGAAAAAATAATTGTTGTGCCCTTCAGAGAAGCGAAACCTTCAACTCAAGCGTATTTTCTTAAAAAATAAGGCATAATAGAGACCTCAGTTAAGAGAAAAGAAAAGTTCAATAGAATAAATTTAGCTCCCTCCCATGTCACCATGAACTTAAGCTTTTATAGCTAGTAATAGCATTCTACTCAACCTACCCGATCGCCATAAAATGCATCCCCTTTGAATTTTCACGACAAAAATATGCATACGGCCTCTCCATTTCCTGGAATTTCTCCATTACAACTGTGAATTTGGCATCCAATTCATAACTTTACACAGACTTACAAGCATAGCGCATGTTCATCACTTTACACAGATTACAACGAGCATTGCTTCAAAAGCACCAAATGCCCAATCTCTTATACAACAGATTAGAAACCTATAAAGGATTTAGTTTTAGCTTTCGATTGACCATGGACATCTAGCAGGAATTCTGCTTCCACCTCTCCATCTTCATCTGCATTAGGCTTGCATTTTCCTGGATTTTCTGAGGAAAAATCAGAGAGGACTTCATTTGAGGAAGTGCTGCAACATCCGGCTTCTACAGGATTGGAAAAGGTAAGAGAGCCTTGGGTGAAGGAAATGTTCTCTGGCATTTTCATGGTGCGTGATGGTAGCTGTAGTTAGTTGCAACTGCCCCTCCAAAAACACCAACACCCACGGTTTAGGTGTCCCAGATGTCGCTGAAATTTCCACTCAAAAACACCAACACCGACGGTTTAGGTGTCCTAGATGTTGCTGAAATTTCCACTCAAAAAGATAACGGAACAGCTCTGATTGAAATTGCCTCCGCATCGAGAGAATAGTGCCATTCAAAAAGCTAATGGAACAACTGTGATTGAAATTTCCCCCGCATGGAGAGAATAGCGCCACTTTTCAATTGAACAATTAAAATCCTGAGAAATGTCAGGAAAAATAACAGATGGGACAGATTTCAGGTAGAGATAAAAAGAGGTGACGACACTTGAAAGTGATCTGATTCAAAAGATAGAGAAAAAATTAATGATGATGCATGATAATAAATTAAATTTAAAACAAATGAGAAATTAACCATAGTAAAAATAAAAATAATACTCATAATAAAATTAATAAAAACAATGATCACAAAAAGGGAATTAATAAATCAAACTCCAAAAAATATCCAAAATCCGATAGCAAATAAATAATTCAGAATTAAAAATAAAATAAAAATAATTAAGCAAAAATTTAATACAAAAACAAGGTTATAATATAAATTAAAAGGAAAATAAATCAATCTGATGAAACCATAAAATAAGAAGAAAATAAACTAAAAACATTAAATACATAATAATACTAAAAGAACTACATATATAAACTAAAAAACCACCATTCAAAACAACAAGGAGGAAGAGACACAAATATGACAGACATAGAAAAGGTCAATACTAAGAGACTAGAGACGGGATCCAACAACTACTTATTTTCCATCTTTCATCCCTATTCAGAGTATTAGACCTTTTCTCTATTTCCATAGCCTCCCTAAATTTATGGTCATGGAAATGCTCCACCCTAGTGAGAACTCTAGACTCCTACAAACAAATTTGGTGCTTAGTTTTGTCAACATGCTCAGCCAGGGCAAAGGACCGAGTCCTATAGTGCCTTGAATTTTTCGCATGTTGTAACCTCTTACTTATTGAGCAATAGGTTTCTCCAATATAGGGAACACCGCAGGAGCTTGGGATCAAATTAACACCTTTCATGCTTTTGGGTTCCAAAGGGTCCTTAACATATTTGAGGGAACTACGAATGGTGTTCAAAGGTCTAAAGGTTGAGGAGATCAAATTCTTTCTTAAAATCTGAGAAATTTTTTCAATAGTGCCATGTATAAATGGCAGTTGAACCTTACCAAAAATTTTAGTAAGATATTTCTTTAGTTTTGGACCTCTGCCTGCATTCAATAAAGCCTTAAGACCCTGATGCTTACTATAACCACTCATCTCAAAGATTTCAAGGAGATGAGCTTTCTCATCCTCCAAGTGTTCGTCATCAAAGACTTTGAGAGCTCTAGTGGCCAATGTGTTGAGAACACCAACCTTATGAGCAGGAAAATGATGAGAACTAGCATGAAGATACTGCTAAGGGTGGGTTTTCTTCCGAAACACTTGTGGGAAAAAGAGCCATCATCTTTCCTAGAGATCAGGACATCTAGAAAGGTAAGGCTACCATCAACTTCCATTTCCATGGTGAACTTAATAGAGCTTGATTGATTATTCAGGTGTTGATGAAATCAATCCAACTTCTGCCTACCATGGGATTAGTTTATGAAAGTATCATCCATAAAACACTTCCAATTTTTTGGTTTTCACAGAGCGGATGCCAAGGATTTAGATTCAAAATCCTCCATAAAAAGGTTGGCCACAACATGAGAAAGAAGAGAACCCATAGCAACACCACAGGTTTGCTCATAGAACTCACCTTCAAAGCTAAAGAAAGTTGAAGTAAGACAAATCTCTACCAATTTGGCAATGTCAGAATTTGTGATGCAATTGACTACTTCAACGAGTTCTTTGATAGGAATATTGGTATACAACGAGATGACATCAAAAATAACAAGAGTGTCATTCGGATTTGATTGAAAATTATTCAATTCCTTGATAAATGAGGAGAAATCCTTCATAAAGGAATCAGATTGACCAACAAGGGGCTTAAGCTTATGAGCCAAATACTTCGCTAGGAGATAAGTGGGCCCTCCAATTGTATTAACAATAGGTATGAGGGGACACCCTCTTTATGAATAATCTTAAGCGTGATCAGGTTGCTCTCAATAAGATTTTAGCTCAAAGAACCCATTGTGCTACTAGATTTGATAGCTGCTACCACAATCTTAGACACCTTATTAAGGGGTTTTTTTTGAAAGTTTCCTGAACTACTACTGTTATAGAGATGGTCTAGCGTCTTACTTTTATAATCCTCTTTATCCATGATTACAACAATGCCGCCTTTATCAGCTTTTAGAACAACAATATCAGGGTTTTGATTCGATTTAAGTGCTCTGAATTCATATTTTCTTAGATTTCTCTTAGGAGATCTAGCCTTCTTCAGAACAACAACACAATCTTGCGTAATAAACTCGTTCAAATTTTCAAATAAATCCTTAATGATAAATTCAATATTACAAATAATCTCCTCAATGGGAATCTTCCTCAGAGCCATATTATTATAATATGTGTTGTAGATTTGGTATTAATTTAGTTTAATTTATTTTTTATTTGATTGGAAATTGGTTTTTCTTTCACTATTTTTTACTTTATCCATAGTTTAACATTGAGAATTCATTTTTTTCTATTTTTATTATTATTTAAATTTACTTATTTGTAAGGAGATTGGTTGAAGTCTTATTATGAGTTGTTTAGTAAATTACATTTCTATTAGTTACTACTTTTTTATTTTTTAGTTTTATTTCCTTTTTATTTTTATTTTTTCCCTTTTTCTATTATTTATATTTTCATGAATTATAGTTTTTCCTCCATATTTTCAATTTAAGATGACTTATTATTATATTTAAAACATATTTTAATAAATTGAATCATATATATATAACATAAAAATATATAAAAAAAAATAAACATATATATTAAAGACTATATATGTTAATATAAACAATATTAGTTAATCATATTTCTTAAGTTTTTGGTGATGACATTCAACAATACAATATTTTATAAGTTGTTTTATTTTGTGATAAAAAAATTTTCTTTATTATTTTTTAGTTGAATTAAGCTATATTTAAGCTAAGCGATAGATACTAGCTACTTTGTAGCCCTTGTTATTATTAATTATAAAAATAATTAATATTTAAGTTAAACATTTATACATTAAAAAAAGTATGGAACAAGATTCTTAACCATTGAGATTTATCTTCACTTTATCATGGAGATTCTTAATTCGTAAATAATATTTATTATAATACGATGACTTATCAATACCATATGCCCAAAAAAACCATAACTCACTTCACATGACCCTTCTTCTTATGATATTTTTTTCCTAATTAATCAATTTAATTAAAAGAGAAAAAAGACAACTACTTTGGAGATACATTTAAACTTTTGATTCGTGTATAGTACTAAGAAAATCCTAAAATATTTAATGGAGGTTAATTCCCTACCACTAGGACCTAATAATTACAAAATAGATACACATCATAGTTACAAATGATTGATTTTCAATAGATTAGTATAACTAATAGATGAAATGAATTTTGGGGCGATAATACAATTTCTAGCAAGATTATGATTTCTCCTGGTTTAAATTACACTTTTAATACGTAAATGAATCCAACACCCTCAAAAACCCCTCAGACACTCAAACTTTTCAAATTAAACAACTTAAATTTATGATTCTTAAAAATATCTACTTGATTTTGGGAAAATTTGAGGAGAAAAAAGTGCCTTGAAAAGAGCCATTTCTTCTATTAGTTTGAAGTTTTTCATATAAGTTTTTAGTTTTTTGCTCAAACATATTTTGATTAAATAAATTTAAGTATAAATATTAAAAAATAGACAATTAAATAATTCCATTTTCCATTATTAATTTTTAAATTAGAATATTTTATAATTATAATTCTTTTTTAAATAAAATTGGATCTAATATATTAATAAATAAATTTGAATAATAACGATATATATATATATATATATATATATATATATATATATATATATATATATATATATATATATATATATATATATATTATGTTTGTCAAGTTATTCTGTCTTCATTCGGAGCTTGATATGTGGCATATAAAAAGCTGCCGACAGGGTATCTAAGTCGTCAATGTCACAGGAAAGGCCAGATAGGTTGCACGAATAGTAATAATGATTTTTTTAGGGATGATCCTGGGTTCAGGAAGTTAGGTGTGCATAATATCTCTTTGGACCTCCACTGTGACCGATTCAAAGTAAGCCACACATTTCCAACCAAATAAAATCCAATGGTGAGAATTTAAAGTACTAGCACCATCTCTACGACTTACCATCCTTTGTCAAGGGAGCATAATTGCAGAGAAGAAAAAAAATTGCATTAAGACCTTGACTGGACAATATTGACAACCCAAATAAGGATTCAAGGAGTGTTTAAACGTCAAATGACGAAACAACATATCTTCTCCAATAATCCCCCAAGTTATCCATGTAATACCTAATATTAACCACAACCCATGTATCAGATACAACAATTTTAAAATATGGAGATAAACTTGACTAAAGCCTTGTGAGGATAATATGTATTGAGAGACTAGAAGGTAACACTAACAAACACACAATATATACAATGTAGACTGAGAAATATTTAGTCCAATATCACAATTTAAACATTGGAATCATCCCCAAGATAAGTATTGAGAGCATAGATAAAAACCAGAGATTTGACTATCCCAAAAAGAAGTTTTGGCTTTTAATCTATGGAAGAAATGTTGGGCACAACCCAACTTGGTCCAATTTTGGTCAAGGACTCCACATTTTGAGGAGAAAAGTGCACGGTATCATGAATTCATATTTACCACATGGTTTTCTAGGGGTTTCAGGGTGGGTCGAAGCCCCTCATTTTGTAACAGGTATTTGGGTTTTAGTTAATTGTTTTGTCAAACCCATGGTATGTAGACCATGGTTTTGTAGCGATGTAATGTTATATAAAGAGATGTAATGCTTTTTCGAAAAAATAATCATAGATCATATCATCATAGACATTGAGAGAAATTTGTTGTATATTTTGTTCCGTTTTTTGGGCTTTAAGGAAAGGCTTTGTAGCAGAGTTCCTAGGGACCTTGAAAGAGTCTACAACTTAGTGTGTAGACCACCTGCAGTTGTGTGTGCAGGTCGAGAAGATGAATGTACTAAAAGGATCCATCTTAATAAAGAAGAAAACAAGTTTTGGGAAATATTATGTGTATTATTATGTTTTCTTTCTATATGTGGATGCAAAGTACTGACTATGTTATGATAGCACATTTATATTGTTCTGTAATAAGCTTATGTTAAACTAAATGTGATGAAGTAAATAGTTAAGTTATATAACGCAATAGTGATATGTGTGCAAGAAGAACTAAGTTTAAAACATTAAAGCAAAGTAGAATACACCTCGTGCAGTCCCTCAAGGCTACAGAAACCTAGTTCTGCAACCACCCATAGTCACCTCGGGTGAGACTATGATCTGCTTGCAGGTCGTTGTCGAAAGTGTCGGTGTATGAGGGTTTTGTTGGTGCGAAGTACACGATAAACCTGGGTTAAGCCACACCAAGCCAAAAAATGGTTTCATTTCTAGTACCAGGATCTATTTGAGGGACATGTGGATGTGGCATCCATTAAATAAGGAAATACAAGATTGGGTAAATCAGAAGGAACTAGAGTTTGCAGCTCAAGATAACAGAAATATGCAGTTGACGACTAAAGCCTGGTTGCAGAAGTATCTTTTCATAGAACAACATGAGATTTTATTCGCGTCATTTTCTAATGAACCGTATGAGTGGATATCAAGGTTGACCAAGAGAAAGACTTGCTTTAAAAACGACGAGCCTACTACGTGGAGCCTGAATTGATACAACGACTCAAGGATACCAGCAACAACATCTCAAGAGTTGGTGATTTTTGGATTGAAAATATCTTGGGAGGAATTATTACTGAGTTCTCAATAGAAAAAATTGTATCTTAAAACGAAGATGAGAGAAGATTATTCAAGGGACCATAAGTATATAAATTATTTGAAGTTGTGGATTAAAATTATTTTATGTGAAAAGGGTGTGCTACGAATGCAGTGAGATTAATGTTTGGACGAAGAGGGAATAAGTCTGAACCAAGAACTGGGTCAACACGGAGTGGAAAGTGATACAGAGTATATCTTGAACCGAATAAATGTATTGAGACAGACTATATCCCCTTGGTAGGAGAATCTTAGAGCAAAGAAGAAAGAAGCAACCTCACAACCCCGCGATATTTCCAACCCCAACCTAAAGGTGCGTTGAAGTTAGAAGTTGAGAATAATCATGCATATTTGGGATTCCACATCCCTCTACTCCCCTTACCCCACATCCCCCTCTCCCTAATTCCCCTACCTCTCCCCCTAACCCCCCAAGAAGAAGCGTGGTTGATGACATTAAGTTACCTACTTTTAGAGGACTTAGATCAAAGGATCTTGAGAATTTTTGGTTTGTAGTTGATGCAATATGGAAATAAAGACAGACTACTGACAAATATGTAAAGAAGTTGCAGTTCATCAAGATGTTGCGAGAGGGATTAGTGACATGGTACATGAAATATTCTTCAACCCATCCGGCCGCTTCATTTGATGATATTAAGAAATCGTTGGTATATGAATTCAAGAAGTTGAATTGTGAGTCGCAATGCATTACTGAGCTGGAGGAAATAAAATATATTACTAATGAGTCTTTTTTGGAGTTGGATCAACGATTCAAGGTGTTAATGGGACAATTAAGCTTTAATATACCCTCAAAGCAACACAAAGAATGGTTTATAGTTACGCTGTTTCCACATATAAGGTTTCCCTTGACACAACAGAAAATAGAAACTGAAGCTGAAGCCCTGGAAATTGCAATGAAGTTGGAAGCTTCGATGGTAGGAAATAATAATGTAGGAGTACATCAAATTCAGAGTCAGCTAGAAAATTTGACATTGGAATTGCAAGATCTCAAGAAAGGCAAAGAAGTTAGACAGGAAGTATGGTGTATAACATGAAAAGCACAGGGCCATTCTAAGCAAAAATTCCCTGTGTTCAAAGATTATTTGGCTAGTGAAGCACCTAATCCATTAAATCTAGAATCAAGCCTGTGGTGTGAGATATGTAAAACTAGAGGCCAACATCGCTATGAAAATTGATATTTATTGTAGAAGTATGTGCAAACCCCAAGACAGTTTTTTTGAAACTTTTGTAACTCAGTAGGACATGATGAGAAAAATGTTGAAGTTATGACTTGATGATGGATCGCAACACCGATGCTTATAAAATAAAATTTGAAGGATATACACATGAGGATCAAGGACAAAATGATGGATGAGGCAATTTCCAAGGACGAGGATGAGGATGAGGAGGAAAATTTGGTTGAGGACACAACCAAACTATCTGTTACAACTGTGAGAAGACGTGACACTACGCAAGAGATTTTCAGAAACCTACTACAACCTGTAAGTACTGAAAATATTTTGATCATGTGATAGAAGAATGTTTAGTCCTTATGACGAAGATGTAGGATAAAAGGAACCAGTATCCCGCAAAAAATTTGAAAATGATGACCGTTGAACCAAGGGAGGATGAACCACGCATCAACATCATAACAAGGAGTGGAGTTGCTATCAGAGATGATAAAGTAGAAGGTAAGAAGAAAATGAAAGATACATGGGTAAGAAAGATCGCAAAAAAATTCCCCTGGGTTCAGTATTCAAAAGGAAAAAGAAACATTCATGGAATCGAAGTGAAGCTTCATGGATGTCAGAGCTTCAACATCAAATGTGCCACGAAATCTAATGTGAATGAATGGTTGTGCTAAAGTATCTACTTCGACGAAAGAATTAGATCCAAGTATCTTGAGGTTGTTCTTACATACTTGCATGAAGCTATTGAGGAATCAAAGCGATGTTGAATGACTTCAGAAGTTGATAGATTCCTATGCTGACAAAGAAGTAACATGAAGTGATCAGTGAGTAGTAAACAATTTACATCAACGTAAGAAGAGAACGGGGAAGGAAATGAGACTAATTGCGCAGATCAGGGAACATGATATGGATCAGGTAATCCTAGACTTAGGATATGATGCAAACGGGATACCTAAGAAAACTTGGGAGTTAATGGAAAGACCAAAGTTGCAATGGTCGTTGATACAGTTGAGAATGGCCAACCAACATAATATCCTCCCTATGGGAAGGTTATCTGGCATTGTAGTAGATAATGAAGGAGTGTGCATTGTTGCAAACTTTGAGGTAACTGAAATTGTAGATGATATCAAACCCTATCTGGTGCTGCTTGGATTGGATTGAGATTTGGATACTATGGTGATAATCAATTTGTAGAAGAGGCAAATGGTGTTCAAAAAATACAATATGAGGGTCATCGCTCCTTTATACCCATCAAAAGGAGTGTGTTATAAAGAACCTATTCGGGATGGGTACTGCAACACAGATCATTAGGGGATTTTTGAGGTCTAAAATGGGACTCCTAAGGAAATTATAAAATAATAGTGGAAATAATAAAATAATATTTGATTACATCATCAAATTTTAGAGGGAAAAAAAAAACTACTTTTTCAACTCGTATTTTCAACATATCTCCCAAAGTTTTTACTCAAATTATAAGCGGGAGTACTCAGTGGATGAAAAATTTAATTACTCATCCAAGGAGTACCCATGATGCATACTTTTTATGGACTCTGTTACACGAAAAATGAGAAATACATGAAAAACGTGATTACAATCACGCTTTTTCATGTATTTCTCATTTTTAACATAGCAGGGTCTATCAAAAATATGCAACATGGGTACTCCTTAGATGAGGAATTAAATTTTGCATCCAAAAAGTGCTCCCACTCGACATTTGAGTAAACAATTTGGGAGATAAGTTGAAAATACGAGTTGAAAAAGTAGTTTATTATTTTTTAATCTTTTTACTCTTTCACTTAAAAAATAGTGAATTATCCCCCATGGTTGACATCATCATCTTGAATCTTATTGGTTCTTATAAATTTTATTTTAGTTGTACATTTATTTTGTTTATTTTGTTTATTGGATAAATCTTCCTCCACACACTAGATATGATTCATAGGAATTGGTATCTTGAGATAGAATTGCGACATGGAACTGCGAATTGGAAAGATTTGGTTGAAGGGTTAATACTAACCTTTAGTTTTAAATATGACTGCCCATGTATAAATTCATCCCTTTAGAAAGTCAGAAATTTTTTTTTTTAAAACACAACTTTTCTAACATGGAAGCAACCAAATTGGACCACATAATTGGACCAAGCATTGGAGTGCTATAATGCGATTGTGGAAGAAGATGATGAGAATCCACACAATATTGATATCACAGAATTGGAAGGACACTATGAAGTTGTTGGACCAGAACTTGAAATACTCGATATAGCGAAGCCAGCAAAAATGAAGAAGGTGAATATCGAATCAGAAGAAGAACCAAAATTTGTAATGATTGGAGATTATTGGGATGAAGACACAGTTAGCTAAATTACAGAGCTGTTGCATGAGTATCAAGAGCTCTTCCCCACGAAGTTATCTGAATTGAAGGGCGTAGTAGGGGACTTAGGAGTTATGAGGATTCCTCTAAAACCTAAAGTGAAGCTAGTAAAGGATTGCAGTGCAGAAACCACTATGAAGTTCACATTTGAATATATTTTTTCCAAATTTGGGTGTCCAAAGATATGTATGAGTGACCGAAGTTCACATTTCTTATATAATACAATTAAGGCACTGACTGAAGAATTCCAAGTATACCATAAGAAAAGTACCCCATATCATCCTCAAGTGAATGGGACAGTTGAACCCTTCAATAAGATTCTGGAGAATGCACTCACAAAAGTGTGCATTTTGAATATAAATGACTGGGATCTAAGGATTACATCGATGTTATGGGAATATAGGACAACATGCAAGAAACTGATAGGGAAAATAAATTTTAGGTTGGTATATGGATAAGAAGAAATCATGCCTATGGAGTACATTGTGCCAAGTTTGAGAATCACAACTTTCATAGATATGGAAGACTTTGATATAATGGGAGAAAGGATGGTGCAATTTAATTCTTTGAAAGAAGACATGTTTATAGTAGGTTTTCATTAGCAAGTGAAAATAGAAAGGGAGAAATACTGGCATAATAGGCACATCAAGCAAAAGACATTACGCCAAGGAGATCTTGTACTTTTATATGATAGCAAATTTGTGAAGTTCCCAGAAAAATTTAAAACACATTAGTTAGGACTATATATCATCAAGCACATCTCTGATGGTGGCATGGTTCAGCTCACGAATTTAAATGGTCATCTGATTCCGGGGCGAGTGAATGGTAGCAGATTGAAGGTATATAGGGACGCCTTTGTCCCTAAAGCTTCACATTGAAAGAAAAAAGGAGAAGAGTGTTAGTGCCACTTGTAGTTGAAAGTGGGCAGTGGACTATAAACTACTCTTCAGAAGGGAGCTTTTCCAAAGGAATATTACTATGTGATATTCGGAATTATGTCAAATTCTGAAAGAACCGTGACAAAGGAAGGATTGTTGCAACAGAAAAAGCGACGTGTTGAAGTTCTCCATAAATTTGATCGTTGGAAGGAAAAAAAATTGTTAAGAGGCGCAAGAGAAGCACATTTGTAAAGCACAACTGGTCGGTTCTAGCACCATATCTACATTAAATGAAAAATATCTAGGCTATCATGAGTTCCATAATTCAAATTCTCTATAAAAGTTATGTCCTGCTCCAAATTTGACACTTTTCTCTTTAGAAAACTCAGCTGATAAATTTGCGACCAAGTGTGCGACAAGAATTTCTTTTTATGTCTCAGATAAGTTTTGAAGCACTTGCCAGAGAGTTTGTAAAGAAAGGGTTAGTAGGCAGCACAAAAGCCCAGGTTGGTAAATCCACAACCACTGAGCTATGCCGGTGTCCCCAAGTAGCATTGAGGTCGCCACGAAAACAAACAACCACGGAAAAAGAAATAGATAAGGTGGTTAGAAGGGAAACGTTGAGGCCTCAAGAGAGTAGAAATCCCTAACAAATAAGAAATAAAAAGAACAACGGATGAAGAACAAGCAAGATAAGACAGCTAATGTAAGAAAATTTGAAAAGAAACCATTCTCCTGGCGAAGGACTGGAGCCAAATCCATGACAATAGGAGAAGGCTAGGATACGATAGGTGGAGATGAGGCACAAATTCTCTCTTTGTGATGCCACCATATTTTCACACCAAGGAAAATGGGTGCCAATAGGTTAAAGACCCCAAAAACGTGAAATTTTTCAGTTTCACACCATTTCCTACTACAAAAAAAGTGCCTTTTGAAGGAGAATTGATTTGGTCCTCAGGAAAATTGCGCGATTGAAGCATCCAATAAGCGCAGGACTTCAATGGCCAGGAGCATTACTGAGTTTGATCCAAGCGGTACCTACATTAGGTGTGTATCCAGTGATGTTTGAGAGTTAAAGCCAAAATCTGGGTTGTGGGAATGTAGAGATCGGCTTGTTAGACATGTTAAATGTGCCACACTTCGGGAGAAGTCCCATCAACACCATCAACATAGTCTATGTTTAGCACTTTATTGGTATGACGGAGATACCTTTGGTTGGAAGAGAGGATCTGATTGATGAAATGTTGATACGAGAGGATTACGGGGCTTCCTATCAAGGAAAGGACCCATGCAAGAAGGATTCAATACATAAAAACTACGACAAAGCATCACAAACTATGAAGAAAAAGTACGGGATAGTCAAGAGTACTCAAGATTTTGATCTCAATTCTATCATCGACTAAATCGTGCAACTTATTATTTATCTTGGCAAAAAAATAATGAGGAAGAGTAGAGAAAACAAAGTCACGCGCGTGGTTTTCTTATCCATACAACTGGGTAAAGGGATTCGATTCAACATG
>CM076582.1:294753831-294810055 GCA_034641835.2 Pinus albicaulis
TGGTCAAGTTGTTTTTTTTCCTTCGGGCTTGACCTGTGGCATGAAAAACCGCGACCGAGGGGCATATAAGGCGTCAAAGTCACCCAGGGATTGCACCTGGCCTGGGCCACACCAACCCTAAGCTGACAGGATTTTAGTGTGTCTCATCCCCTAGCATGAGCACAACAACCTCTGTGAAGTTTCATCTTAGGTGGCCTTGCTAACAAGGCCCATCCTCAACCGGTTGTGCTAGTGAAACGTGATAATAAAGATTAATTTTTTTATTACAATTTAACTAATAAGTTAATATCAAAATTTTAAAATAACATAAAAATTTATTTTAAATTTATAATGATAATTACAAAATGGTTAATATTCACTAAAATCAACTTTAAAAAATGAGAAATATAAGGATTTAAACCATGAGAAATATAAGAATTTTTTTTAAGTTGGTTTATATTTTCTAAAAGTAAAAAAAAAAAAACATTCTTAAATTATCGTAGTTTTAATAAATGGAAAGTTGAAGAGGGTAAGAAGGTTGATATTATAAAAAATATTTTAAATTATGATGTAATGTAGGTATACACAAAGTAATATAAGAAGAAGTGATTTCTAACTTAAAATTTTTTAGTGTTATAAAAATGACATTTTTTTTACCCATTATGATTTTTTAGAAAAAAATAGTAAATGGAGAATTTAGTATCAATCAAAATATATAAGAGGAGTCCTAACTAAAATAAAATTTAGGGGAAAGTTTTCATTTTTGATAGACCATTCTCAAACACGAAGCTTGAAATTCTATTGGTCCAAATCTAGAAAATATAAGCTAAATATTACATGTAGCAATACTTGATAAGGTGGATTAGCCCACGTGGTGTAGCTCAATTGGTGATCGCCTTGTTTTGAAGTCATGTGTAAAGAAAGAGATTCATTGTTCAATTCCTCGTGGGTTAGACCAATAAAAAAAGATACTCGATAAGGTGGATTCAAAAGTATATACTTAGGATTAAGAAATAATTACACATCATTTGGATTAATCTACTTGTTGAGAGGAGCTAGCAAAATCATATATCTCTTGGTACATTATTGACACCTATATGTTAAGGTCTCAATTATACATTACTGTGGGACCTATATTTCCTTTACTTGTTTGAACATATGGAATAGGGAGCCTTGGAATAGATTGGAGGATGACATGGATACAATCCAATTTGAGCTAGAGTGACCCATAATTTTCTTGTATGTGCTTAAAGTCCTATTTTTTATGAATGAGAACACCCATTAATGTATCCAAATGTATTGTTATTGAGGTGATTGTAACTAATATTTATTGGAATGAAGCTTACAATTCTTGAATTTCCTTCACATGTTGATGCACAACTGAGTGAACTTACTATATCTTCTAAAGTGCCATGGAATCTCACATAAAAAGGGACTTGTATCAAGTGCTAGTAGAGATAAAGTGGCAACTAAGTGAGAGGGATCTATAACAGATTGTTGCACCAAAGATGGGAAGGAAAAGGGCATACAATGATTTCTCCATCTCTTCTTCAATTTGATATCAACGTTGCACTATTATAACCCCATCATAAATTAGACTTCTTATACTATACCTCTCATAACTGTGCGATGAAATTTCTAGGAAAAAAAAATTTCCCTTAAGGGGGAAGTCCCACCTTGGTTTGGAGGACAATGTGGGAACATCATTTAAGAATCCCTATAAGTGTGCCTTGAAATGAATGTGTAGTGAAGGTTAGGGTAGGCACCCTTATTCATAATTATGAAGATTAGCCATTTGGAGAATGCATAATTGTTCCATGAATTAAAAATAGACCATTAGGGGATGGGATGGTAATTAAGGTTGGAATTGATGATTAACTCCCTCATATTTCCTTGGGCTACTGAATTTTCTCAATAATCTACTTGGGAGTTTAGATTACAAATGACATGGTAAAAATTCACCAAGGGGATGGACATCAAGGCCAATTAGATCTAATATAAAAGGGTGCTTAGTTTGAATTATTTTTGGTAGGTACCATCCTCGAGGCATTGAATGATATTTTTAAAATCACTAATTATAAGAAGTTGTGGGAGTTTTATAGATAATTCTAGTTGAATGCCTTGGAGGAAGGTGTAAACATTTGTTTGATTTTTATAGGAAAAGTTGAAAAACCAAGCATAAGAGAATTCTATGATTCCTTTGGGATAAATGAGAGATTCTCTCATTCCTACCACGTCATCAAACTATGATGTTTTAGGAATTTTCTAACACATCATTTCACTATAGATCCCATGAGAGTTCACTATTATTTTGGCAATGCAAATTTTATACTTTTGGCTTGTCAAAATAGATAAAGACTTTGATATTCCAAATTAAGGTTGATCATCTCTTTATAGTTTCTTAATTTTCTCTTATCCTCTAATTCTCTATCATGCTACAATTTATCTCTAAATTTAGATGTAAATTTATCCTTAACATTGTCGTTATTTAGTAGAGTGGCCTCTTCCTTTATACCCTAATGATTTAGCTAAAATTTTACATAATTTTTTCAACCTCATTTGAATAGTAAGTGGCCTTAACGAGATTTAAAAAGCCTATTTTCTTTCATATTATTTACCTTGATCATGTACGTTAGATACCTAGCTATAGTAACACTTTAAATGTGTGAAACACCTATAGTAATGCTTTAAATAGGTGAAAACTAACTTCTACGAGGATAAAATAGAATGTATCACCTTTAACTCTAAACATATTTAATTTATAAAACACTTATAGATTTTATTTTATCTTTTTGAAAATAATATAACTTCAAACTTTATAATCATATAAATAAAAGTAATAAAATCTCTTTTTCTTTTCATCTTCTACATGTCAATATAAAACTTATTTTAATACATGAAAATATGAAAATAAACTTTTGTTTTGGATATATTTTGCTCAAGTAAATTCAAATATAAATATTAAAAAATATATAAAAAATTATTAATTAAAATAATAAAATTTTATTATTATTAATTTAAATAAAATTTTACAACATAAATTCAAAACTTAAAATAATAATATTTTACTGTTATTAATTAAACAATTTAATATATAAATTTTAATTATTTCTTTTATAAAATATATTAAAGTTTTTGTGTGTTTTTTTCTTTTTTAAAAGAAAATCTGTAATTTTATTCAACATGAGAACAAGGAACAAAATTACATTATGCAGATGCTAGTAAGAATTTGTTTATGTTAGGTTTTTGGTTGATGCATATAATAATAATAAAAAGCTTTAAAAAATTACATAATTTTTCCGGGGTTAAGTATGATAAAAATCACTTAGTTTCCCCATTTTTTCTTTATTTTTCTAAACTCTTTTCCAAAATCCTTGTTTGGGAGTAATTGTTACTATTTCTAGTTGATTTTCATCTTCCTTTAAGGGAACTTATTTACCTGAATCTGAGCTATTAGATACGTGGGGACCCTCTATACCCCCTGATTCCTTTTCAGTGGAGGTTTCCACTTTCTACTACTATGATGCTATGATCTATGTTGAATTAGTACCCTTCTATTTATGAGTCATTATTCCTGACTAATCCTCAGGTCCTCGATTTTCTTGGTTTCCAGGTTGTGTCTTTGCATTTATATTTTTCCATGGGCTCTTTTTCTTCATCTTCACAAGCACCATAAAATTTCGAACCCCTTAGCTTAGAGGCCTACCTCTTTTTCTTTTTTGGGGTCTTTCTTGCCTATGGGAAAGTGTTTTTCAAGTGTCATGCTTGAAAACAAGTTGGGTATCTAAATGTCGCATTCTCATAATATAAAACCCGAGTCCAGTGCAAGTTTTCATGTTTTAAATGAATATGATAAGGTATACCTTTGCTAAGGTATATCTCTACACATATTCTGGAAAATGTAAAGATGATTTTTGTTGTTCTATCCAAGCCCATTTTTAAAAATTTACCCAGAGTATTTACAATATCTTCCAGGACCTGATGATGCTAGAAAGGAAGAGGAATATTGGGTAACCTTACCCATACTGACATTGTAGTCACCACCATGCTTGTAGCATCAAATTTTTGGAACCATGGGGTATTGTAAATCCCATCCCTACCCTAAAACCATGGCCCTTCACTTAGGGGTTTTTCCATAAGATCTTGTTGTGCTTCAAATTTAACTATGAACAAACCCTTAAATCACATCTATAGATTACAATTTTGTGTTCAAGAAGAAAACACCCAATGAGATAAATCTTCAGGTCGCGAAAAAAACTATTAAACTTGCATATTAATGCCTTAGTTTGGATATCAACAAAAACAATTTTACCTTTGGAATTTGTACATCCATAGTTGGTACCTTGTCCATTTGTTCAACTATGCAAGGTCCTAGTATATTTTGGATCTAATAAGCTAGAGTGGTATTCTTCCCTTTTACAACATCCATGAACGAGACTAAACCATTAGGGTATCTAGAATTTGTATTGGGGTTTTTGAAGCCCGCAACTCCACTCTATAATCGCATATTTAATATTATTTTAGAATCACTTGCCACACCATAATATTTCAACTAGAGGGAATCCTATAGAACTTTACCTTCATATAAAAAATTTGGAGCTTTGAAAATAATCCCATGTCACTTTGAATTATTTGCTTCAAGTGTTTCACTACATC
This sequence comes from Pinus albicaulis, assembly GCA_034641835.2. Lineage (NCBI taxonomy): Eukaryota > Viridiplantae > Streptophyta > Pinopsida > Pinales > Pinaceae > Pinus > Pinus albicaulis. Next base: position 294,758,467 of record CM076582.1, read on the forward strand.
TGAGCCCCATATCCATTGGAGAGATGTGTTCCAATTTAATTTTTTGAATAAAATATAGTATTTTCCTTTTTTGTTATGTATTTTATCTAGATATAGAGATAAAAGGAAGAGAGGAGACCCATGGAAGGGTGGATATGAAGGTAAAAACTGTTATTTATCCATATCTAATGATAAAGTCAAAGAAGAAAACTAATGAAGTACATATCTCCATTGTGAATCAAATCTGTCGAGGATTGCGCCATTGATGGGCACAAATCCTGATAAATGAACAACTTTATGTTGAGATACATGATTCATACATCCTTCATGGAAATTTCCACAAACATCAACAACCATAAGGCCTTCTTAGCCCAATTAACATCTGCTCTGCCATATTTAAATGTGGTTGTAAACCTAAACTTATTCTTTATAAGGTGACAATTCAATCAATAAATCAATATCAAAATATCAAATAAATGTTGTAATAAACATAACTATTATCTATAATAACATATAAGTTCTATTAGAGATTTATTTTTACGAAATCTAAATTATCTATAAAAAATAATTAAGATTAAAATGTTTTTTAATTAAAATAAAATAAGAATTTGAAGCACAATACTTTTACAACTAGTTTTCTTAAATTACAATTACAATTATTAATATTAATAAATATGTATGCCTCCAAATAATAGTTTATAAAAAAAAAAAATCCATTTTCATTAGTACAATGTTTTGCAAATAAATTCGATCATCCTTTTTCGTTGTAGTCTTTATAACCATATTTTTTTTGTAAATCGGTGCAAATTTTTCTATTAAAATTTAAAAAAAAATTACATCGATAGCAAAGAGTCATTAAGAACTCAAGATGACTGATATGGGAGCTCAAGTCTCATACCAGATGATAACACTAAACATATTTAAAAAAAACTAGAAACTAGGTAGATACACCATTGAGTCCATTACTCATCAAAAACTCATGAGAAATATAAATATATTAAAAAACATAACTTCAAGAAGGCTATCCATGTAGAAGCATCATTTGTACAATATTCACGGAGACCATTTTCATCTATTATGGATATCGATAAAAAGACATCCATTTGGACCATCAACACCAACTGTTGTATTGAGACCCTAGGTGCACCCCACTCTCATAGGAAGAGCCATATACTAATACCAAACACACTAACAATTGCGCAAACAACTATATTCAAATAACAAGGTCACCACTCTCTCAAGAAGATCCATCCACTAAAAAGAACAACACCTACAAGATCTTGAGAGTATACTAACACCAAAAACTTTGTAGAAATAAACCGATGTCAATCCAAATATAGTTCAAAAATAGTTCAGAAAACCTTATGAACACTGGAAATTCCTTCAATGACCATAGACATCTCGATGAGAATATAGCATTTGTTTCAATATGATATAATGACCGATGACAAAAGTGAAGTATGAGAAAGTGGAGATTGAGGAATTGGTGGGTCATTAACAACCATAGGAATATCTATTGTCTCCTCTGAAACAAAGTGCGAGAGGACATATTTATCCATCCTATGCAGACAAGAAACAATACCATCCAAGAAAAAAAAACACATTTCTAAGAAGTCTCCTGATGTCTTCTTTCCCATAATTTTTTTTATAGTTGCCCACTTGTTTTCATGAAGAACTAGGTGGATAAGTATATCCATTTGTTTATGCATAGCCATAGAATGTATAAAGTGAAACCTGTAATTTCTAAACTTGCTTGGGTTCAGAACCCATTTGAGATTCTCAACACTCACCTCAAAATCTGAAAAGTAGGGACGATCCATAAAATTCTTAGATTCTAGGTGCATAATATCTCTTTGGACCTCCACTGTGACCGATTCAAAGTAAGCCACACATTTCCAACCAAATAAAATCCAATGGTGAGAATTTAAAGTACTAGCACCATCTCTACGACTTACCATCCTTTGTCAAGGGAGCATAATTGCAGAGAAGAAAAAAAATTGCATTAAGACCTTGACTGGACAATATTGACAACCCAAATAAGGATTCAAGGAGTGTTTAAACGTCAAATGACGAAACAACATATCTTCTCCAATAATCCCCCAAGTTATCCATGTAATACCTAATATTAACCACAACCCATGTATCAGATACAACAATTTTAAAATATGGAGATAAACTTGACTAAAGCCTTGTGAGGATAATATGTATTGAGAGACTAGAAGGTAACACTAACAAACACACAATATATACAATGTAGACTGAGAAATATTTAGTCCAATATCACAATTTAAACATTGGAATCATCCCCAAGATAAGTATTGAGAGCATAGATAAAAACCAGAGATTTGACTATCCCAAAAAGAAGTTTTGGCTTTTAATCTATGGAAGAAATGTTGGGCACAACCCAACTTGGTCCAATTTTGGTCAAGGACTCCACATTTTGAGGAGAAAAGTGCACGGTATCATGAATTCATATTTACCACATGGTTTTCTAGGGGTTTCAGGGTGGGTCGAAGCCCCTCATTTTGTAACAGGTATTTGGGTTTTAGTTAATTGTTTTGTCAAACCCATGGTATGTAGACCATGGTTTTGTAGCGATGTAATGTTATATAAAGAGATGTAATGCTTTTTCGAAAAAATAATCATAGATCATATCATCATAGACATTGAGAGAAATTTGTTGTATATTTTGTTCCGTTTTTTGGGCTTTAAGGAAAGGCTTTGTAGCAGAGTTCCTAGGGACCTTGAAAGAGTCTACAACTTAGTGTGTAGACCACCTGCAGTTGTGTGTGCAGGTCGAGAAGATGAATGTACTAAAAGGATCCATCTTAATAAAGAAGAAAACAAGTTTTGGGAAATATTATGTGTATTATTATGTTTTCTTTCTATATGTGGATGCAAAGTACTGACTATGTTATGATAGCACATTTATATTGTTCTGTAATAAGCTTATGTTAAACTAAATGTGATGAAGTAAATAGTTAAGTTATATAACGCAATAGTGATATGTGTGCAAGAAGAACTAAGTTTAAAACATTAAAGCAAAGTAGAATACACCTCGTGCAGTCCCTCAAGGCTACAGAAACCTAGTTCTGCAACCACCCATAGTCACCTCGGGTGAGACTATGATCTGCTTGCAGGTCGTTGTCGAAAGTGTCGGTGTATGAGGGTTTTGTTGGTGCGAAGTACACGATAAACCTGGGTTAAGCCACACCAAGCCAAAAAATGGTTTCATTTCTAGTACCAGGATCTATTTGAGGGACATGTGGATGTGGCATCCATTAAATAAGGAAATACAAGATTGGGTAAATCAGAAGGAACTAGAGTTTGCAGCTCAAGATAACAGAAATATGCAGTTGACGACTAAAGCCTGGTTGCAGAAGTATCTTTTCATAGAACAACATGAGATTTTATTCGCGTCATTTTCTAATGAACCGTATGAGTGGATATCAAGGTTGACCAAGAGAAAGACTTGCTTTAAAAACGACGAGCCTACTACGTGGAGCCTGAATTGATACAACGACTCAAGGATACCAGCAACAACATCTCAAGAGTTGGTGATTTTTGGATTGAAAATATCTTGGGAGGAATTATTACTGAGTTCTCAATAGAAAAAATTGTATCTTAAAACGAAGATGAGAGAAGATTATTCAAGGGACCATAAGTATATAAATTATTTGAAGTTGTGGATTAAAATTATTTTATGTGAAAAGGGTGTGCTACGAATGCAGTGAGATTAATGTTTGGACGAAGAGGGAATAAGTCTGAACCAAGAACTGGGTCAACACGGAGTGGAAAGTGATACAGAGTATATCTTGAACCGAATAAATGTATTGAGACAGACTATATCCCCTTGGTAGGAGAATCTTAGAGCAAAGAAGAAAGAAGCAACCTCACAACCCCGCGATATTTCCAACCCCAACCTAAAGGTGCGTTGAAGTTAGAAGTTGAGAATAATCATGCATATTTGGGATTCCACATCCCTCTACTCCCCTTACCCCACATCCCCCTCTCCCTAATTCCCCTACCTCTCCCCCTAACCCCCCAAGAAGAAGCGTGGTTGATGACATTAAGTTACCTACTTTTAGAGGACTTAGATCAAAGGATCTTGAGAATTTTTGGTTTGTAGTTGATGCAATATGGAAATAAAGACAGACTACTGACAAATATGTAAAGAAGTTGCAGTTCATCAAGATGTTGCGAGAGGGATTAGTGACATGGTACATGAAATATTCTTCAACCCATCCGGCCGCTTCATTTGATGATATTAAGAAATCGTTGGTATATGAATTCAAGAAGTTGAATTGTGAGTCGCAATGCATTACTGAGCTGGAGGAAATAAAATATATTACTAATGAGTCTTTTTTGGAGTTGGATCAACGATTCAAGGTGTTAATGGGACAATTAAGCTTTAATATACCCTCAAAGCAACACAAAGAATGGTTTATAGTTACGCTGTTTCCACATATAAGGTTTCCCTTGACACAACAGAAAATAGAAACTGAAGCTGAAGCCCTGGAAATTGCAATGAAGTTGGAAGCTTCGATGGTAGGAAATAATAATGTAGGAGTACATCAAATTCAGAGTCAGCTAGAAAATTTGACATTGGAATTGCAAGATCTCAAGAAAGGCAAAGAAGTTAGACAGGAAGTATGGTGTATAACATGAAAAGCACAGGGCCATTCTAAGCAAAAATTCCCTGTGTTCAAAGATTATTTGGCTAGTGAAGCACCTAATCCATTAAATCTAGAATCAAGCCTGTGGTGTGAGATATGTAAAACTAGAGGCCAACATCGCTATGAAAATTGATATTTATTGTAGAAGTATGTGCAAACCCCAAGACAGTTTTTTTGAAACTTTTGTAACTCAGTAGGACATGATGAGAAAAATGTTGAAGTTATGACTTGATGATGGATCGCAACACCGATGCTTATAAAATAAAATTTGAAGGATATACACATGAGGATCAAGGACAAAATGATGGATGAGGCAATTTCCAAGGACGAGGATGAGGATGAGGAGGAAAATTTGGTTGAGGACACAACCAAACTATCTGTTACAACTGTGAGAAGACGTGACACTACGCAAGAGATTTTCAGAAACCTACTACAACCTGTAAGTACTGAAAATATTTTGATCATGTGATAGAAGAATGTTTAGTCCTTATGACGAAGATGTAGGATAAAAGGAACCAGTATCCCGCAAAAAATTTGAAAATGATGACCGTTGAACCAAGGGAGGATGAACCACGCATCAACATCATAACAAGGAGTGGAGTTGCTATCAGAGATGATAAAGTAGAAGGTAAGAAGAAAATGAAAGATACATGGGTAAGAAAGATCGCAAAAAAATTCCCCTGGGTTCAGTATTCAAAAGGAAAAAGAAACATTCATGGAATCGAAGTGAAGCTTCATGGATGTCAGAGCTTCAACATCAAATGTGCCACGAAATCTAATGTGAATGAATGGTTGTGCTAAAGTATCTACTTCGACGAAAGAATTAGATCCAAGTATCTTGAGGTTGTTCTTACATACTTGCATGAAGCTATTGAGGAATCAAAGCGATGTTGAATGACTTCAGAAGTTGATAGATTCCTATGCTGACAAAGAAGTAACATGAAGTGATCAGTGAGTAGTAAACAATTTACATCAACGTAAGAAGAGAACGGGGAAGGAAATGAGACTAATTGCGCAGATCAGGGAACATGATATGGATCAGGTAATCCTAGACTTAGGATATGATGCAAACGGGATACCTAAGAAAACTTGGGAGTTAATGGAAAGACCAAAGTTGCAATGGTCGTTGATACAGTTGAGAATGGCCAACCAACATAATATCCTCCCTATGGGAAGGTTATCTGGCATTGTAGTAGATAATGAAGGAGTGTGCATTGTTGCAAACTTTGAGGTAACTGAAATTGTAGATGATATCAAACCCTATCTGGTGCTGCTTGGATTGGATTGAGATTTGGATACTATGGTGATAATCAATTTGTAGAAGAGGCAAATGGTGTTCAAAAAATACAATATGAGGGTCATCGCTCCTTTATACCCATCAAAAGGAGTGTGTTATAAAGAACCTATTCGGGATGGGTACTGCAACACAGATCATTAGGGGATTTTTGAGGTCTAAAATGGGACTCCTAAGGAAATTATAAAATAATAGTGGAAATAATAAAATAATATTTGATTACATCATCAAATTTTAGAGGGAAAAAAAAAACTACTTTTTCAACTCGTATTTTCAACATATCTCCCAAAGTTTTTACTCAAATTATAAGCGGGAGTACTCAGTGGATGAAAAATTTAATTACTCATCCAAGGAGTACCCATGATGCATACTTTTTATGGACTCTGTTACACGAAAAATGAGAAATACATGAAAAACGTGATTACAATCACGCTTTTTCATGTATTTCTCATTTTTAACATAGCAGGGTCTATCAAAAATATGCAACATGGGTACTCCTTAGATGAGGAATTAAATTTTGCATCCAAAAAGTGCTCCCACTCGACATTTGAGTAAACAATTTGGGAGATAAGTTGAAAATACGAGTTGAAAAAGTAGTTTATTATTTTTTAATCTTTTTACTCTTTCACTTAAAAAATAGTGAATTATCCCCCATGGTTGACATCATCATCTTGAATCTTATTGGTTCTTATAAATTTTATTTTAGTTGTACATTTATTTTGTTTATTTTGTTTATTGGATAAATCTTCCTCCACACACTAGATATGATTCATAGGAATTGGTATCTTGAGATAGAATTGCGACATGGAACTGCGAATTGGAAAGATTTGGTTGAAGGGTTAATACTAACCTTTAGTTTTAAATATGACTGCCCATGTATAAATTCATCCCTTTAGAAAGTCAGAAATTTTTTTTTTTAAAACACAACTTTTCTAACATGGAAGCAACCAAATTGGACCACATAATTGGACCAAGCATTGGAGTGCTATAATGCGATTGTGGAAGAAGATGATGAGAATCCACACAATATTGATATCACAGAATTGGAAGGACACTATGAAGTTGTTGGACCAGAACTTGAAATACTCGATATAGCGAAGCCAGCAAAAATGAAGAAGGTGAATATCGAATCAGAAGAAGAACCAAAATTTGTAATGATTGGAGATTATTGGGATGAAGACACAGTTAGCTAAATTACAGAGCTGTTGCATGAGTATCAAGAGCTCTTCCCCACGAAGTTATCTGAATTGAAGGGCGTAGTAGGGGACTTAGGAGTTATGAGGATTCCTCTAAAACCTAAAGTGAAGCTAGTAAAGGATTGCAGTGCAGAAACCACTATGAAGTTCACATTTGAATATATTTTTTCCAAATTTGGGTGTCCAAAGATATGTATGAGTGACCGAAGTTCACATTTCTTATATAATACAATTAAGGCACTGACTGAAGAATTCCAAGTATACCATAAGAAAAGTACCCCATATCATCCTCAAGTGAATGGGACAGTTGAACCCTTCAATAAGATTCTGGAGAATGCACTCACAAAAGTGTGCATTTTGAATATAAATGACTGGGATCTAAGGATTACATCGATGTTATGGGAATATAGGACAACATGCAAGAAACTGATAGGGAAAATAAATTTTAGGTTGGTATATGGATAAGAAGAAATCATGCCTATGGAGTACATTGTGCCAAGTTTGAGAATCACAACTTTCATAGATATGGAAGACTTTGATATAATGGGAGAAAGGATGGTGCAATTTAATTCTTTGAAAGAAGACATGTTTATAGTAGGTTTTCATTAGCAAGTGAAAATAGAAAGGGAGAAATACTGGCATAATAGGCACATCAAGCAAAAGACATTACGCCAAGGAGATCTTGTACTTTTATATGATAGCAAATTTGTGAAGTTCCCAGAAAAATTTAAAACACATTAGTTAGGACTATATATCATCAAGCACATCTCTGATGGTGGCATGGTTCAGCTCACGAATTTAAATGGTCATCTGATTCCGGGGCGAGTGAATGGTAGCAGATTGAAGGTATATAGGGACGCCTTTGTCCCTAAAGCTTCACATTGAAAGAAAAAAGGAGAAGAGTGTTAGTGCCACTTGTAGTTGAAAGTGGGCAGTGGACTATAAACTACTCTTCAGAAGGGAGCTTTTCCAAAGGAATATTACTATGTGATATTCGGAATTATGTCAAATTCTGAAAGAACCGTGACAAAGGAAGGATTGTTGCAACAGAAAAAGCGACGTGTTGAAGTTCTCCATAAATTTGATCGTTGGAAGGAAAAAAAATTGTTAAGAGGCGCAAGAGAAGCACATTTGTAAAGCACAACTGGTCGGTTCTAGCACCATATCTACATTAAATGAAAAATATCTAGGCTATCATGAGTTCCATAATTCAAATTCTCTATAAAAGTTATGTCCTGCTCCAAATTTGACACTTTTCTCTTTAGAAAACTCAGCTGATAAATTTGCGACCAAGTGTGCGACAAGAATTTCTTTTTATGTCTCAGATAAGTTTTGAAGCACTTGCCAGAGAGTTTGTAAAGAAAGGGTTAGTAGGCAGCACAAAAGCCCAGGTTGGTAAATCCACAACACCGAATATACCAATTGTTGGAAATGTTGTCATTGATGGCAAAGGAGATGGCAAAGGTAAAGACATGAGCAGCACCTAGACTATCCATAAGGCAAAAGAGACAGAGAGGTAGCAGAGGCAGCAGAAGAAATAGAGGAATTGAAACAGAAGCAACAAAGGAATTAGAGACAAAGCAGTGGAGTTGAAAAGGCCTGAAGGAGTGTAATATAGAGGTTCATTCATGAATTAGGGGTTTAATACAGTTTGCAGATGAATTATTGAGCAATTATTCATCAATGATAGACTAAATTTGTAGTAAAGACTTAATATGCTTGGGGATGAGTTGGAGTATTGCTTAAATGGCAGAAGAGGGCTGGAGTACAAGCAACAGATATACATATATCTGTTTATGAAGAATTATGAATAAGTTCCATGTGTGACTTTATGTGTTCTTGGTCGAATCATATGAGGAAATTGTCCTAGTGTAACTGTCCAAACTGTATGCGCTTGTGGGGAGAATATACAAACCCCGTGACGAGAATTCCGTCTGAATGAGACCCTGTAGCAAAGTATTTATAAGAAATGCATAATAAACCTCGGCATAAGAATAAACGAAACCGTGTTATGTATGGTGGAACTCTGCAAGGGTTATGTATGGTGCAAGGGTTATGTATGGTGGAACTCTGGGTCAGAGTATAAAAGAACCTTTTATAACAGGAAACCGTGTATTGACTACAGTATGAATGGAGGCAGAACTAGAGTCAGAGGTGGAACCATAGTCAAAGGCAGAACCATAGTCGTAACAAAATATATAAATAATAAAGGAGAACCGGAACCTTGACCGGAGGAACCATGAGGGGACTGAAACCACGAGCGGGTTCACGGAGGTGGATTTCCCAATTCCGCACCACCTTTCGACCGTAAGGTGGTTTTGCAGAAATCACAGCGATTCCATAGACTTCGTGACACGTGGCATAGGCGGTATTGGAAGCCACCGTTTAACTTGCAATTTCGCGCGTTATACACCGACCAAAGACGTCGAGTGAAATGGATATAAACCGTCGATCTGGCGGAGGAGCATCAGACGGAGATCATTAAACGAAGATGCACGAGGTTTAATAAAAGCGCACAGAGATTAAACCAGGTACGGTGCGTTCCATGGATTGGTTGTTTGACTGAATTGTGGGGCCTGGCGGAGTCATATATAATGGATTGGTTTATTAATGTTTTCGACGTATTATAATCTTAATATAAGGTTCGAGATTATGTTAAAAGAGTCAATCAAATTTTAATATTGGTGGTGAATTGGTGGCACGCTGGCAGTGGTGCATGGTGGAGCCACCACAAAGTGGTGTTTACGGGGGCTCCCATTTCTCCGTACACATCAAATGGGGTGAGGCCCCACAGTTCATCATAGCCGTTGATCGGCGGTCAACGTGTGATCGGCCAGTCAACTACGGGGGGTACCATCCATGTTAACCTCCGTGCTCTTCAACCCCCCGCACTCTGTCGATCTCCAATCAACCTTTGCGATGTTTAACCTGCGCCTGTTCACCGTGCTGCCGCCTGCGAATTGATCTCTCATTCGGGCAGTTGGAATTACATTTCAACAAGTTGTATATGGTTAATTGGCGTGATATGAAATATGAAATATGTGAATGGGGCCTAATACATATACACGGAGATGGATTGTCAGGTTATAATATTATATAGCGACGGTAAAGTTAATTCCTTGGGCTTAATAACAATACCAGAAGTCTATAATTCTGGAGGTGGTATTATATGCATACCTGCTCGAGTTTTCTACCCCTGCGGAACTTAAAGGGAATGGAGCTCCGTTTGATGCGAATTGATACAACTATGATTCAAACCATATATACTTCAAGGAGAAAGAGGAAGTATATGATATGATTAAGTTATATCAAGAGCATGCTGAGACACACAGGAACAAATTTGACAGGTGTTCAAGCACAGGAATCTGGAAAATATTCAAAAGTGCAGTAAATAGGTGAAATGTGTAGATGACAGTAAACAAAGAAGATACAGAAAAATTTCTTAACAACAGTAGAAAAAGACAAAATCCAGTAAAGTCAAAGTTCAGAAGAGGAGCTGAGTGATATTGAAATATGAAATTAAGAATGTAAATGTAAATGATGTAATTATTTTTTATTGTTTGTGATGCAAAGGCAAGTATCCTGAGGAAAAGACATAATCCCACTGTAGCATGAATTTTTTGTATATATTATTATGATTTTAAATTGAGTTGGATAAAGAAATGAGGAGACAGAAGACCAAGGGGTATGACCATCCTTTTCGAATTCCTAGAGGAAAACAAACAGTCATCAAGAAATTCTATAAGTAATATCATTCTGATATGCAAAGAGAGTGTTAGAAGTGAAAGAGAGAGTGAGCGAAGAGAATGCAGAAATGAAGCAGTGAGGCAGAGAAGAAAGAGGAGCTGAGCAGAGAAGAAGGAGAAGCTGATAGAGAATATGAAAAGATGCAGAGATGATAAAGGGTAGATATGAGAATAGATGAACAACAGAGCAGATGGAATAGAACAGAGCTGATATCCAAGGTAAATCAGCAAGTGTTTCTCTTTTGAAAGAGTAAGGAAGTTGGAGCTTCCCTATCAAGTTGTAGCTTGATATATGTCATTTGTAGCTGACTGAGGTAGGAGCCTCCTGTAGGTTGGTGCCTGCAGAAAATAGATGGGAGTTGGTGCTTCCACATCAAGTTGTAGCTTGATAAAATGTCAGTTGTAGCTGACTGAGGTTGGAGCCTCCTGTAGTTTGGTGCCTGCAGAAAATTAATGGGAGTTGGAGCTTCCTTGCAAGTTGTAGCTTGCAGAATTGAGGTAGGAGCCTCCTGTAGGTTGGTGCCTACAGAAAATCAGTGGTGAGAGGGAGTTGGAGCTTGCCTTTGCATCACAACAATAATAAGATGTGGTTTTCTCCTTTCATGGGTTTCCACTTATATCTGGTGTCTCTGTGCATGATGTCTATGTGTTGATGTGGTTTATCTAATCTGCTTAATACTTGTTGCTCACATATTAAGACTGTTGTTACATTAACAAATCTGTTTGATACTTGCTTCTCACTAATAAAGATTGCTCACATATTAAGTTGATCATGAAGTGAAGGTGTAAATAAGTTTTAAGAGAAAAGTTTTAAAATTCCATGTATGTGTTAAACTGATTCACCCCCCCCCCCTCTCAGTTTAACTAAGGGTTCAACACCAGTGTCCCCAAGGCGCGTGAGGTTGCCACGAAAACAAATAGCCACGGAAGAAAATTCGATAAGAAGAAAATTAAAGAGACCAGTCGAGGCCTCTAGAGTAAGGAAATCCCTAACAAATAAGAAATAAAAAGAACAACAGATGAAGAACAAGCAAGATAAGAGCCCCGTAGAGAAGGTAAAGAAACCAATGCAGCAGAAAGACCCAGAACAAATCCATGACAATGAGGAGGAAGTTGAGATGCAATAAGTGGAGATAGAGGGCACAAAAATTCTCTCTGTGATGCCACCATATTTTCCACCAAGGAAACTGGGTGCCAAGCTGGTTAAAGACCCCAAAAACGTGAAAATTTTCAATTTCACACCGTTTCTACCAAAAAAGTTCCTTTTGAAGGAGAATTGATTGGAAAAATTACACAATTGAAGATGGAGGATTGGGACTTCAATGACCGGAGAAAGTACCCACATTTTTATCCAAGCAGGTACCTACATCAGGTATACTATCCAGAGAGTGACGTTACAAGGTTAAAGCCACACCAATGGGTTGCGGGAATGTAGAGATTAGGCTTGTTGAACATGTTAAATGTGCCACACTTCGGGAGAAGTGCCATCAACACAGTATTTGTTCAACAACTACTTGTATTAGTGCATGATAGATACCTTTGGTTGGAAGAGAAGATCTCGATTTATGAAATGTTGATACAGAGGATTATAGGGCTTCCCTATCAAGGAAAGGACCCCGCCGAAGGGTTCGTTGTCAAAAACCAAGACAAGGCATCACAAACTATGAAGCAAAAGTACGGGATAATCAAGAAGTCGCAAGATTTTGATATTAATTCTACCATCGACCAAGTAGTGCGCTTATTCGCACACATCTTAGCCAGAAAAATAATGAGGAAGAGTAGAGCAAACAAAGTCCACGCAGCCGTGGTTTCTGTTGAGCCCCAAAGATGTCCTTCTTTTCCACCACATTTCACTTCATTTTCTTTGTCCCTCATCAATTACAGGCTTAAATGATCAATAGGATTGATTAGGATTACTTTAAGAATGTATATAATGACTAACTTGCTATGTTTTCATGATTTTGTTATTGTAGCAATTTTTTACTAGACTCGGCTACAGAACGCAGTCATTCTATAGCCAGTCACCTATTCCGCAGCTATCTTCATGTTTACGCTGGTTCCAGGTTTCACCTCAAGGAAAAACACATATGGTCGTATTCCACATCACTCCCCCATCATTTCTTACTCTCCACGAAGTCTGAGCTCGATTCTACAGGTGGTTATGCACGTGGGAAACCAAAACTAGGAGACAAACTTCTAATAGGACAAGGACTATACCGATGTCCCTAATCATAATACGAGGCCACCACCAGAGTCCTAGTTTGATTTTAGCTAGGAAAGACAATTATTCCTATTTTATCTCAAAGACAGTTATGTTATTTTATTATAAGTATGGCTCGGGAGACCGAGAAACAACTAGCTAGATTTATGTTTTTTTGCTAGATCTCAGAAGACCGTAAATACTCTGTTTTGGAGAATTTCTCCTTTAATGAAAGAAGCATCACTTTATTGCAAGATATGAGTCAATATTGAGTATATTTGCATGCTAATCCAGTGGTAGAGGGCCCCTGCTACCTGAGAAGCTTTGTTCATATGGTTTAGATAAGTAACTTAGCCTTGTTTCATTCCTAGTTTAATCAATTTTCTGAACTTTGTGTTTTTATGCTTACTTGCAGTGGATGCCACAGTTAGTCTTATCCTTGAAAACTCTTCCAAAATACCACTAACATTGGATGGGATATAACTGTATTATTTAGGAGTTAGTTTCATTTCTCTAAACTTTATGACTTTGTGCTCAATTACATCAGTTGTTACAGCTAGTCGTGATCTTATAAACTCTTCCAAAATATCACTAACTCTAGATGAGACATAGCTCTGGTGTTTTAGAGTTTTTTTGTGTTTTGTTGAATTTTATGCTTTCATGCTCATTTACATAACATGTTGCAGCCAGTCCTGTTCTATAAATTATTCCAAAAAACCACTAACTCCGAATGAGACAGAGCTGAAACATTTCATAGAATTAGTTGCATTTTAGTTCAGTTGAAATACTCCGGAGGTAGATGTCACTCTAGTTTAATTCTGTCACTATGTTTCAAGTTTGATAACGGAATTCTAGTTTAACCCTGTTCACTGTAATTTAAGTTAGATTAGTGACATTCTAGTTCAGTTCCAGTGCATTGTATTTCAAAGTTAGGCTAACAACATTCTAGTTTAGTTATGATCACTGTGTTTCAAGTTTGATCAATTGCATTCTAGTTCAGTGTTATCCATTGTTATTTAAGTTGTATTAACTATCAAAATTAGACTTCACGGCCTTCATTGTTTACAAACTACTCTTGTTCTGACATTCTATTAATGCATCATCATATGGACAGGAATGAGTTAGTGATATCAGTTTAAGGCCTTGATTGTTCTGCAATCTTTTGCAATTTCACAAATAAGCCTTTTTCCAAAAAACTATTTTAGAAAATCTCTAACTTTCGAATAAGGCTTAGTAGTGACAAATGGAGCTGCAGAATGGATTAACCTTAGCATTACAAGTTAATTCAGAGTAGAAATCTTATTGTGCTACAAATAATATTTTTTCCAATTGTGTTCCAATAAACTTTTAGCCATGGATGAGATTCTTTGTAATATTGTAAGATGGTTGTTTTCTTAGGAGAACCTAATTTTCACTAAACTTGTCCTTTTCTCAAGCTATTCCAACATATTTCTAATGAATGAATTGGATGAGTTTATGTTGTGAGAGATTGAGTTCATGTTGTGATTTATTTTCTTGCTATGATTCATTATCAAACTTTGCATTTTATGTTCTTTAGTATAGGTTTTGCTCTGCTTTTAGTGTGACCAACAACTGTTCTTTTTCAACATTTAGTTCTTTTCCTTCTTAACATAAAACCACAAAACCAAAAACATCATAAAAACACTAAACACAACGTAGTGAGAAACAGATACCTAGGCACATATAGTGCACTTCACTTCAACAGTTTACTAACCCTGGTTGATAATTTATGACCTCAATCTAGGAACACTAAGTTGAGCACAACAGTTTCCTTAGCCACACACTGCAGTAAAGGGGTTCAGTTCAACTTGCTCGGATATTTATATAGGGATTTTTCGGAGGACTGTCGCGAGGCACAAGAGGAGGGAAAGGCATTTCACTATGCATGGTTTATCTTGATCATCACGCAGTTTGCATGGAAGGAACCAAAGGACTCATAGTTTCCTCCCGTCGAAGCAGATGTATGTGAATCCACACGATATGCCTCACTTTGGAATACCAAGGAGACATAGTGCACAGAAGAGAACATGATTTTATTTTTACTATTGTAAATGGACTTTCTCATGGTGGTGAACCAGCATCCTAGGTTGTCACCTTGTTTGTTAGATCAATATCACAATATAGTAGAGTTTAAGGCTACATTTCACAAGATATACATCGTATCTTAGAAGGATCCGATGGAGACATGGCACCCTATACCATGCTTGGTTGCCAAAGATGACCTTCTGGGGATAATCCAGCAGTGGTCGCTAGAGTGGATGAATCCAACCATAGAAGATATCGAAGTAGAGGAAGACACCATGCAACATGCGGGCACAAGTGGAAAGGACAAAGAAAAAGACGCAGAAGATATAGATCCAAAGCATGATCAAGGTACCTAGGAACTCTCTACAACCTAGAGCCAACAAATTAATCTTCATTCATCATAAAAAATTGGACACCTATAACAACTACGACGAGTTTAAGGAAGAAGCAGAAGGCGAAAAAATCCAAGGGCGCAATACCACTTGTCCTTACGGAAGGATACATTGACAAAATTGGAGAAAATGTCTAGGAAGTGACAACAGAGACATGAAACATGATCGATGATCGCTACCGAACACTATAGATAGATGTTTAGCAAGGCAATGCAAAGTTAAAGGTATTGTCATAGACATCCCGACAACCATAACAGATGGTCCGACTAGTACGGCGAGAGCAATAGATAAAAACGACAATTGGACTAAGGAATATGCAGATACCAGTTGGAGAATTACAGTTAGAATCCCCTGAAGAGATAGAGTGAGAAAAAGGGTGGGGTTGTGTCAATATGAATGTCAATGCACTACCAATTTAGATATTGCATGATTTCCATGAAGGTATAATAGTTGAGCTAAAGGAGAGAGAACAACGCACTTCGCTATTAGGCATTCAGGTGGAGAAGGAAAGAGCTTCATTGAAGAAGGATCTTGACCATTTTATCAAAGAAAGGGATGAGGCACGCCAAGAACTACAACAGCTTGAGGACACCATCAAAAAAACTTATAGCGATGTTCTGGATGTAAAGGTCCACGAAGAAGAATTACCAGCAGAGAAGGTCACAAATCTCGACCTCGCAATCAAGGATTCACAGAATAAGCTTGCAATAGTGAATTTTGAGTATGATGTGAATATTTCTGAGCTAAAAATGAGGCTTCAACCGGTAACGCCACTAGAAATACGTGGGAAGAGGGAGATGGGCATAAAATATGCAGTAAAAGGCATCTCTGACACAGTGGCAGAGTGTGACAAACTACTAGATGACAATATCCATATTTGGACCTCACTATAGGAGGATCAAATATTCATAGGATTAAAGAGGAAATCTAGACAAAGCACAAACAGCTGGAAGAAATCCAGGCAACTACGAAGACCTTACCAGTCTTACAGAAGCTCTCTCGTATCACTAAATGGAAGACTCTTCAAAATGAGTGTTATAGGTCAATTTTGGCATCATCCCCCAAGACCTGGTCAAACTGGACATCATCCCCAGGACCAATGAAATAGGGTCTATCATCCCCTTATATTTCAGTTTCTATATGCCCTAAGTGAAGAAAATTTCATTCATGGCTTCTATTGTGAGATTTAAAAGGTTTGAAGTATATGTTATATGACCTATTGACTCACCAATGTTCACAAGAAAGGGAATAACTGCATTGTAGTGCCAAATCCTCCATGCAAGGGTGCACTGTAGTGCACTTCCCGACACTCAAGTGTGTATTGATCACCTCAGAGCGGAATTCTCATTGTTCTAGGAATATCCACATGGATAGCGCCTTCTAGAAGAGTCCATATGTGTCAAACTTCAAATCCAAGTGTCCATTTAACACCTCTGAACTTGGAAACATGTCTTGCCTATTATTGGAAAGTCATTCATTGAGAAACTACCATCAGTTTCCCTATAAATTGAGCACTAATCCTAGTGCTAGGGAGGGAATAATTTTGGTAAAGTTATGCTATTGGATTCTCATGTGATAAGAGAGTGAAAGTAATGATATGCAACTGGGATACTGCTGGATGTGATGAGGCTGGAATGAGGCTGGAGAAGGTTGACAACAAATCGGTCCATTGGTTGTAATCTTCCCCTTCTACTCTTTAATAAAGATTGATGTTCATTTTCCCATACATATGTCTCTATTTCTTGTGCAATGTATTCTTGAATGATGTATGTATTTCAAATCGAATCGATTTGATTTGAGTAATATAAGTAGATATCTTGTATATTGTATGTTGTTTTCTGTTCTCTGTTTGTGTTTGCAGTAATCAATCTAACGACTTGAGTTGGATTGAAAGCGACGACAACAACGACAGAAGGAGAAGGAGAAGTGAAAGAATCACAAGTAGGATCCTTTCCCATTCTATATATCTGCTTGTTTTAGAGAAAGAGATAGTTATTCTTTATTCCAGTGTTCTAAGTGACAAAAACCAATTTTAGGGAATTTGGTTTATTCGTAGATCACAATTCCGTATAAAAAATTGGTGACTCCATTGGGGAGTATCCTTTCATTCCTGGTGCTTTTGCCTCTGTTTATATTCATCAGTAGCATCTACTTTATATTATCTATCATTTTAATGAACAAATTGCATTAGAAGTGTGTCTAGCTACTTGATTTTCAATCTTAGCTACGCCCAACACTTTGTTCGTCAAGACACAGTACACTGCAGTGAATTGTCTCCCACTCAGGGGTGCTCTTCATTAGGGGAATTTTGAGGTCCAAAATGGGCCTCCTAAGAAAAATGTACAACAAAAATCAACTTTATAAGAACCAATAGGATTCAAGATGATGATGTCAACCATGGGGGATGATTCACCATTTTTGGAGTAAAAAAGTAAAAATAATAAAAAATAATAAAATAATAAAACTACTTTTTCAACTCATATTTTCAACTTATATCTCTATTTTTTTACTCAAATTTTAAGCGGGAGTACTCGTTGGATGCAAAATTTAATTCCTCATCCAAGGAGTACCCATGTTGCATACTTTCGATGGACCCTTCTACATGAAAAATGAGAAATACATGAAAAAACTTGTTTACAATCACGTTTTTCATGTATTTCTCATTTTTCATGTAGTATTGTCCATCAAAATTATGCAACATGGGTACTCCTTTGATGGGAAATCAAATTCTTCATCGTATGACTATTTCTGCTTGAAAATTGAGTAAACCCATAGGGAGATAAGTTGAAAATATGAGTTGAAAAAATAGTTTTCCTTTTTTCCCTCTAAAATTTGATGATGTAATCAAATATTATTTTATTATTTCCACTATTATTTTATAATTTCCTTAGGAGGCCCATTTTAGACCTCAAAATTCCCCTAATGGCAACACACTGTCTCCCCTTAGAGACTGCGTTTCCCCCTCAGCCAAACAAATTCCATCAAAAATTATCATTGCTTTCATTTTTAGCCACTTTCTTGTTGTATTCTCAGATGTTTGATACCTCTTAGAGACAAGTAAACTTTCTTGTTCTTCCTCCTTTTGAAAATTAAATTTGTTCAATGTTTCATTAGCATTTTTCTTTATCATTGGAAAATCAAATTCAAAGTATTTTATTTCTACATTATATCAATTATGTTTTCGAAAAGAAAATTTTTGTTTCATTGCTTGTTTCCGATAGGAAAATTGTAGTTCCATTATTCATTTTCCTAAGATAAATTGTTGTTTCATTCCTGGTTTCTCATAAGAAAACATTTTTTTGGTTGATTTATGCATATATTTTCCTTTCTTTCATTCACATTAAATGGAGCTGAAAAGAAAAACTTGCATGTGAATATAGTGAATTATGTGTGTTGCATAGGAACAAGTTAGGAAAGATGCATTTAGTTTATGCTCTTTTTTGTTTGCTTAAACAAAACTGATTTCTCTTTCCCTTAGTAGCTAGGATTTTCATTGAAAAAGCCAAATTGAAATTTTTCTTATCATTTAGTTTGCATTTTTAGGAATTTCCATCACATCACGTGGTGAAACTCAAAGACAAACTTTTAAACAAGATCAACATAAAATTTACATCAATCAACCTAAGAAAGCATTGGAACATTAACGATAACATTTAGAAGGTCTAGGCTAGAGACGTGTTTTGACGTCGTTAAACATAGCAGTCGTTACTAACTTATATGCGATACATTTTGAGTGTGATACCTCACTCCATGTATGTAAGTATATCAGAGCTCGTCCACGTACCTTCTGGTATATAGGGTGGTGTTTTAGTATGAAAAGTATAAGGGGGTTCTCTCACTGTGCTGTTTTGCATTAGACAATGCTAATACGGACTTGGGCCTCCACGTACCTTCGGGTATATTTGGAAGGACAAATTTAGGTTGCTATCCATCCATAGGTAACCGATATGAATACCTTATAACTTTTGATACACCGAACACAACATTTGGGGAGATTGCCTGCCCGTACTTATTGGTTCACCAGGAGGTATTCTGTAGTTCACAATTACTTGGTAAACCTTTTGACTAGAATTACCCTTTTATTTTGTTTATTTTTGTTTGTCATAAAATTAAGTAGTCATCATGGAATAAGAACATCCCTTTCACCGTTGTTCACATAGAATAACACTTAAACCGCCTTTACCACCAGAAGCCATTTATGGTAAGCGAAGGCATCATCGTTCTACTGTAACTAGTACTATCAGTACTTATAGTGCATCATCATCCTCACACATACCAGAGTCATCTCGAGTCATTTCTACAAATCTTGGTTCATCTATTGTTGTCAAGACGGAATCCTCACAACTACCTATGGTCATGATCCATCCAATCAGTGAGACCATACCTCCCGAATCCAACGTTGTTCAACTAGAATTTGATCCAGATCATGTCATTGTTTTACCAGAACATTTAGATCCCAAATTCGAACAACTGGAAGTTGTTCCTGTATCAGTCACTCCACAGTCGATCGTAGCCATTGAGTCTCCCATATCACCCAGTCAACCATCTGAAATATATCTCAGGCCTGACGACGAAGTTCTTCCACCTGCTTTGATTTCAATTAAAGAAATACCACAAGACGAAATACCTTCAACTCCAACTACATTTGGGGAGGATATTTATCTTTAGGAGTCTTTTCCTCAATCAACTCACACTTCTTTATTTGATCCTGTGTCAATTCGAGTTCCCATAGATCCTATAGGGTATACATTTTCTCATATGAACATGGATGATTCAAAATATTTGGCTGTACCATATATTACAGTCGTGAAAACATATATTGTTGCTACCTTGTCGATGTTCACCACATCACTAGAATCACATCTATATGGTGGTCCTTCCGTCCCAGCTGGTTACCAATATTTATCTGGAACCTTCTCTGGTGCATCCTAAAACCCATGGACTTCACCCATGCCATCATCTGGTATTCTATCTAGTACATATCTAATGATTATTGAATGTCTTGATCCTTAATATACATCTTCAGTGCAATATCAAGTTGGTCCATCTGGGTATATTCCATCCAGTACAATCTCAACTGGACTCTCGGCATTTGGAGAACAATATATTCCATATTACTATACTCCTCATGCTGGGGGTCAACCTATGGTCACCCATTTTAACAGTAAGACATCGTTATACGGTCATCCTAATGTTGGAATGACTATTTTTCAATGGCACCCTATCATGCCCATTCAACCACAAATGTTTATGCATTCATATCAACTGGTTCAACTTGTTGCACCCACATCTACTCCACTTGTCAATACATCATTATCCCTATTACAGGCTCACAGTGTTGTACCTCAACCATCCCAATCGGGTCCCTCAACCCAATACCCTCAAGTATTGGGTCCTTAGACTCTAACTCCTTCGGCTGGTTTACAACAACCACCTGTATCTGGAATGATTTATTCACAACCTGGATTACCATAGTATGGGATGTCACAACCACAACCGGTTTTACCTATTCACAACCAGGTTCAAGCTATTCTAATTTGGGATATAATATTGGTGGACAGACACCTTGGTAGCCACAAGCACAAATGCCACAACAATCATTCCAACAACAAGCAGCTTACCCAGGTTTTGGACAATAGAATCCTCGAGTGTTTGCTTATCAAAACAACCCCTATCTGGGTTACTAGCAACAGATTCCTTATGTTCGTGCTCGCAAGAAATTCCATCATACCTTGGCTATGCTCAACCTGACTTAAATCGACAGTTTTCCTTTGTTGCAACTTCAAAATTACCAATTTAAACCCGCTTACCAATGATCCAATCAGCTATGCTCCTTGGTGGCCGATGATACCACATAAATTACCCTCAGATATTCCTAATTTCAATGGAAACCCTAGGGAAGACTCGTCGATGAATGTTATGACTTATCATTTGTGGTGTTCATCTAACTCCTTAAATGATGACACCGTTCGACTACATCTTTTCCAGTGTACTCTCACTGGTCCGGCTGCGAAGTGGTACATTGAGTTACCACGAGCTTCATTTGATAATTTCACCAGCTTATCTACTACCTTTTTGACCCACTTCAAGTTACCCATACGATATGAAACTGGAACAGAACTCTTGACCAATTTAAAATAGAATAATGCTACTCACATTTCTGATCATATTCATGAGTGGCGTCGTCATCGTAGAATGGTCAAAACATTTTTTCTCGATCATCTCCTTGTTGAGTGGTTCATTAAGTCCTTGCTGCCATCTATCACCAAAGATATGGCTAAGGGTGGCATCATCACTAAAGAGTAGGTCATTGCTCATGCCTAGTACTTATATTTGATTTATACTCAGTCTGGCACGCTCTATGAGAAAATTCCCAATGTGCCACGATCTAATTTTACTGTTCCTCCTCCATCTAAGGACTCTCATGATAGCGACGGTATGATCAGTACTACAAGAACACATCACACTACTGCATCTGATCCTGCACCTTCTTCCAAAACTCATGTCGTGTCATCTAACAAAGGAAAAAGTCACAAGACACCCAGAAGTAAGAAAAAAGGGAAAGCGAAGAAAAAGAAAAATTCAACCCCACAGGAACGATCATCTGATCAACAAAATGGAAACAATCAGAAACCTTGTTACCCTCGAATAATATGTAATGAGGAGAAATTTGTTAGATATTTTCCTCATCGTGTCGAGGTCTCAAAATTAATTAAGACCTCCAATGCATATGACGTGTTGACATATCCATTTCTGAATTTAGACACAAATTTGGTTGCTACGGATCCAGCTTCTAGTTCCGAAGTGTTTATGTTGTCTGTCACAAAGAAAAAAATTGATGTTTTGGTGTCAACACGTAAAAAATATTATGGTAGTCAAGCTATTGATAAACCTACTACCCGGACCATGAATCCATCTACAGAATCTATTCCACCAACTATTATTCCTGAGTTAACAATAAAGCCATTGAAGGGAGTCGTCCATAAATCGACATTCAATCCTCGAGCCTGAGCTGCTCAAAATTATAATATAGTTGAAGATTTTGCTTAATCCCCTTCAGTTATGTCGACGCTTGAGGTAATTCAAAATTTTCCCTCTCAGAAGTAGGCTTTGTTTTCAGCAATTGGTGGAATCAATCCGACATATTCCAATCTTGTAGTATTTAATCATACGGTCTATGTGCCATAATTAATAGCAGAATTGGTATTCTCCATCCAAGTCATTGTTCTCAATCACCTCCTTCATCGTACTATTATTGATGAGGGAGCATCTACCTGCATTATGTCTCTAAACTGTTGGAAGTCACTTGGCTCGCTGTGCCTATCTCAATCGCCTACGACGTTGAAAGCTTTTGACGGTCGTACATATATGCCTTGCGGTATCATCAATAACCTGCATGTTGAACTAGGGGGGGAAACAATAACTATTGAATTTGAGGTTGTTGATGGACCCTTTTACTACAACATTTTACTTGGAAGACTGTGGGTTTACGTTATGACTGTGATCGTCTCAACATATTTTAGAATGATAGCCTTTCCTCATAAAGGTGTTATCACAATCATCAATCAAGTCTCCTTCTTTGCCTTGAGCTCCCAGGTAACTGGAAGCATTTCATTAGTTAATGCACCCCAACTAGAACTTCAAAACATTGGTGTAGGAATCTTAAAGGATTCTTCCCTAATGGGAAACTTTGCATTACTTCCGCCTGCGACGTCGGTAGAAATTGCAAACAAAGAGACTCGATACATGATATCTTCCACTCCATCTGGCTTAAGGAAGATTACAGATGTTGTTAAGTTGGATGAATTTCTACTGCCCAACCCAATTGAGTTGGCATAGAAATCAACATATATGTCTTCGGTAGCAAATCTAAAATCATCATCACCGATCGTTTAGGTTGATCGTTCATTAGATTTTGGTACTCCATCTGATCCTTTTTCATCCAATTTCTTGAATGATGAGAGCATTATGGAATCCATGATGCCGGAAGGAGAACCATGGGAATATCATCATCATCGTTCCCATCTTCAAGATTACGAAGAAGATAATCTTATTGAACTATAACACCTATGTTAGTGTGTTTGGTGCACGTATATACGAAATCACACCAACTTAAGGGGTGTGGTTTACCCCTTTAATTTATTGGTCATAGGCAGAAAAAGAAGTGGATTCAAGCAAGTTAGTGGAACAAGCTAGAATCATAAAACATACTAGATAGAGAAATAGCATGCATATATAAAATAAACTAAACTAAAACTAAAACAGATAAACAAAAGCTCTGAATAGAGTCAAATGACAACAATAATCTAAACGGTGGCTCTCTTCCCCTCTTATTGAGCGCTCACAAGAAATGAGGATGAAAGTTTAACCCTATTTCCAAAGGGCCCCTAGAACATGGGCTCTAAGTCCCGATGCAAGGATGTTTTTACTCCCAAGCTTGCCTCGGTGCAAATTATCCCTCTCTCTACTGTGGTGGACTGAAATTTTTGGATGGCCAAAAATTTACTCCCCTCTATCTTCAGATCCAGATCACACACTGCTGGTATTTCTTGGGAAATTCTGGCTAGCATAACAATGTGTTCACAAGTTCTTCATCTCATGTTGGCCTTATATAGGAGAATCCAAATCCTCCTTCCCTCTCTTGGTACATTGTGGATGGTGACCCAAGAGAGGGGGATGATTCCATTATGGTCCAAAAATATTCCTTTGTGTTCTCCCTTGATGTCTAAGGAGGCTTTGGTGGTTGTCATTAGGTGGCTTCAAGTGAAATCAATGTCTTGGAGTGTGCTTGTGTGGTCCCAAAAAGTGAAATTTCACCACTCCCAGGATTGCGTGGATATCGGGTCAAAAAACGTGCAAAGGCGATATTCACGAAGGATTATGCACACAAAAGCATTTATGACTTTCTCAAATTTGATTTTTCCTTAAACCTTAGAGGTTTTTAAATACTTTCCAGATTCTCTATCTTTCGGCCCTGTAAATCCTTCTGCCTGACATTAAATAATGTCATATTCTACTTGTATGATTTTCCAGTGTTAACAGTTGCCCCCTAATGTGTGACGTCTAGGAAGAATTGTATAGCTGAAATACATTATAGTTCTTTTCTGTATGTCGTGTGTAGAGAGAGAGAGAGAGAGAGACCTGCGTGAAGCTTGGAATTGGAAACACCCTGCATCGGTTCCAAGAATTACCATGTCCTATGGGACCCGTGTAAGAAAATATATTACAATATATATACAAATTTTCTATGAGGAGGGCATGTCCCATGCTCGTGATGCTGGAACTAGTTAAACAAATATATTTGACATATACATGTTATGTCTGTGTCACTAATATGGTAGTGATCTAGTGGTTGCTGACGATGACTGCTAACGCCCTCAGGGGCATTTTTTCTTTGACAATAGGTGGAATATGGTACCCATATGCATAAACTTGGTATGGCATATAGCTGCGCATTGTATGCATAGGTGCTGGCTGGGACCTTCTCATGTAACCATTGTTGACAGAGACGCTTATGATGGCACGTGTCTTCAATGAATTTGATCAAAGTGAAATAGTTGTAAGGTACGATACCATCTTGACATGAAAGCTTTTGTCGTAGTCAAATTTCAGGAGGATCGATGACATTTGTGGACAATGATGTCTCCCACAGTGCCACCCAAGGATGCCCCTTTTATGGAGAGGGGTGATCCAAGGTACCGCTTCCTTTTTGGAAAATAGGTGTCGAAGTTGACAAAAAGGAAGCCTCAATCGAACGAGGGGTCGTCGACATAAGGGGTCGGGGACCTAGATTTGATGGGTTTAACATAGGAATGTTGGCGAGGGGTGATTGGAAACTGATGATGGGGATTCAGTAGCCCAAGGTCAGAGTATACTAAGCAGCTTGGCGGCAGTCATAGTTATTTCCTATGGGGAAATCCCTGGAGTCGGTAGGACTTCCAAGGTGGGTATAAATAGGCTATGAATTTCAAGGTGGCTTGTGGGTGGTGTGATACTCTAACCAAGGGTGTTCAGGGACTACTGCCTTGGGAGAAAAATATGAATGAGAGGGTGGGGGATGTAGTGCACCAGTTGTAGTCTTTGTACACTTACCAAAAGAATAAAATAATGGGGTTTGGTTTGTACAAAATACAGACACCGGTGCCCCAAAACATGAAAGTGTTTGCTCACAGATGTTGTGAGGAAGGTGTTTTGATGAGGGTGGGGGCCCTATTGGTTGGTATCATGTGTGGGGTTGAGGAAGCGGATGAAAAAAGTATCACAGATGGGATTATGCTGGTGGAGGTATGGTGGGCCAAATGCGAGGCGCGGTAGTGTGCTTTTGATCTGCTTGTACAACCTGATCATCCGGGAAGGAGGTTTTAGTTTGTATGGTAAAACTTGACCTTATGCATGGTGAATGGATGGGCATGAGGTGCTTCCCAGATTGAAGTGGCATGGCCACGGCGCCACTTGTGATGTGATATATGGTCTACAGTGGGTGACGAGTGCCATGTAGGGGAGGCTCTACCGACCAATGAGGATTTTTATCATGTGCAGGGTGAGGTGATGATAAACACGGTCGGATATGAGGACACTATGGTTGATTTCTGATGGAGAAATGATGTCAGGATACGCAGAGTGTTCTTGGGACTCTATCATACTGGGGGGTAGAATGATACCTTCTCTAGAACTTTCGGTGAATGGAGTTGTGAATGGTTTGCAATATTTTTCCTGCAAAAACAACTACCTCAAGTGAAAGCATCTTCTTTATCAAATATTATTGAAATTCATGAGATTTGTTTTTGTTTTTTTTTTGAAAAGAAGATGAGAGAGGGCATACCTACCTGCGCTGAAAATTTATTTTTTCAGGAGCACGAATGTGTGGCATCGCCTTTGTTCATCATGAAGTGTTGATCATGGTGCAGCTTACGATTCGGAGAATGGACCTTCTGATCTCTCATTATGATCCTCCAAATTTTTTGAAAAGGGCAATATATAGATGAATATGGCCCTAATTCAATTCTTTGTACTTGTTGAGTTTTTGAGAGGTCAGAGGCTTCTACGTAGCAGTTATTGTCATTGCAGTCAGCCTAAGCACCAGGGATTAGCGATATCATGCCTAGGTAACCTTCTTGACATCCTACACTTTAATTTTTTCAATTTATTGGTGTCAGGGTCCGTATAGACTTGGTTTGTACGGATTCTGAGTGTTTTTTTCCCTAGATTGCGCAGGCAATCAGGGAAAATGTGCACCCTCTGTGAACACTTTTTAGGGATAAGCGCGCTTAAAGCGCTCTATTCCCCTTCTTCAGCATGCCTTAAGCATGCCTGTGGAAAATACAGGCGCACCCTAAGTGCAACTGTCTGAGGGAAAGGCACACAAAGCCGAGGAAAATTTATTTTTTGGATTTTGCCTATTTTTTACGTTTTTTCCCTTACTGATGGGTACCTGTTTTAATGACAAGTTGTAGTGGAGGGAGCGGGATTTTCCCGAGCTCTAAACTGCATTGGCTGCTGATGTTAGGGCACGCCGTCAGCTGGTACAATGGGGTCTGTTGAAGTTCACGGAGAACGAGCTTCTTCGGTCACAGGACCGATTGCTACACTACTTGATGCAACATTGGTGCAGGAAGCGCAACATGTTTGTGTTGCGCAGGACGAACCTGTTCATCCGTCCTGAGACGGATGTGTATTTTGTGACCGGGTTATTTCCCCAGAGTGAGGCATGAAGGTATCCATTCCCTTTCAGGAGAGTGGACTTGGAGAGGTTCTAGAGACGTCACTATGGTGGGGCACCTCTTACATAGGGGTGCATCAATATTTCATCAGTGACAAATTTGGCAGAGCGATGTGCTCTAAAGGTGATTGTGCGACTTGCAAGGTCGTTAGCTCTGTGTCGGGCATCGACCACATAGGTTGGAGCATTGCGCCGGTTGAGGTTCAGGAATTTTTATGACTTTTCCCATTTTTGCTATGATGGGATGGTGACGCAACTCAACAAGGTCCATAATGGATCTAAGTTGTTTACGTATGCCATTATCTTGTGCAACATTATGTACGAGAGGGTAGTGTTGCTGATATCAGTGGTGGAAATTCCCCATAGGGGGCCATGGGAGCCTCGGATGAGGAGGTGGGCTCCGGTGATGCTGAGAGGTGGTGGGGGCATGGTGGGGCGTTACTGGAATGCCACGACAAAGGCCTGGTTCGAGGTGAACCCGCAGATGTTCTTGCCATTCCCATATGCAGGGATGGAATTTCGAGGGGATCCAAATATGGGTCTCCCTCCTGGTTATGCTTGGGGGCCAACATGTATGTTTTTTATGTTTTCTACGTTTATTTGAGTATATATGTGCTTATGTGTTTTGCTAGTGACATTGACATAGTATTGGTTTCTCTCGCAGATGTTGCCGAGGTGGGTCGTCCCATGGCTCGAATGGTCGGCCACGGTCCTCTTCAAAGGCCTAGGGGCGATCTTGGAGGATAGGGGGGAGATGCAGCTGGAAGACTTGGTGGTGGACTAGGTGGTGGTGTTCGCCCTTCAGGAGAGGGAAGCAGCTCGGTTGCTGCTGAGGTTGCGGTCGAGCGAGCTCGTGCTGACACAATGGTGGCATGTGAAGATATTGAGGATGCTCGTATTGCGGAACTAATAGCTCAGGTGTCGGTTCTCAAGGATTCCTGGGGTTGAGTGGACCGCTTGACCCAGGGGATGTCTGCTCGAGGTTTTATGGATGATCTCGAGGAGGTATGGTTGGAGACTGTGATGGCCCGTGAGAGGGACTATCGGCCTGTTCTACGTCGAGTGGAAATCTCAGTTGTGATGGAAACTCCAGTGGTGGCACTGGGAGCGATTGTGGGTCTAAGTGCCCCTCTTGGGGGGGCACCCCCTAGAGTATACTTGTACACAGGGAAAGCACCCATTATGAGGATGCTTCCCTTATTTTTGACGACTTTTAGTATCTTTGGGTTGGTCGTTGGGTCAGAAACACTATTTTTGTACTCAGACATATACATTTTGATATATATATATATATATATATATATATATATGAGATATATATATATATATATATATATATATATATATATATATATATATATATATATATATGAGATATATTTTTTGCAGCTCTACATGTTGTGTCACTTGTTTCAGTTTATGGATGATGTTATGCCGATGAATATCTATATTTCTTTGGTTTTTTATGTATGATGGTTTATTCGAGATGCATTCCAGTTTAGGATATTGTTAACTATGTGATCAGTTGTTTGGTTTTGACTCCTTGGTACATGTGTAAATGTGATATAGTCAAATTTTTTTCTTAATATTTTTGCACGCAAATATTTTCTAAACAAATGTGTATCTCTTGTCTCAAATGTCTGGTTTAATTGCGACACTACTAACTGGGAAGCAAGGTATACATGCATATGGTGTATTCCTTGATGGAGGGCATCGCACATAAGTCTGATGATGACATCACATTCTGCCTGATTGTTTGTTGTTGAACCGATGCACACATCGTTTGTGCAGAGTGGCGGTCGGTTAGGGTGATAGATGACCTAGGCAGCTGCGGCTAAAATTTGAGACCATCTTGATGCTCCATCAGAAAATCCAAAATAAGGTTCAGGTTGGTGATCCATGGTGGCACTCGTGTTTAATAAGTCTTTTAGTAAAAAAAAATCAGTGGTTGGGTTTTTGTACGTTCACTCTAAGGGAGGGTTGTCTTGGCCCTTATGGGTAGAATTTCTTGAGGTAAAGGCAATTGACGGGGTTGCTGAGGCATGTCCCATCCAGTTCCATCAAGATGTATAGCCCCTGTTGGAGGAAATTTTTGATGATGTATGGTTTGTTCCACAATGTTTCGAACTTTCCTAGTGCTAGGGCTTATTTTACAACATCATAGTGGAGGACTAGTTCTCCCTCAGTGAATGAGCGAGGGTTGATGTGGCGATTGAATGATGCTTTTACCTTTTTCTTATGGGCCTCATTGTGTTGCAGTGACTGTCACTGGCTTTTTTCAGCGAGCTCTAGTTGTACTAGGCACTGTTCTAGAGGCTGGGTATCATCAAGGAGTTTGATAGCGACATGTAAATTTGGTATTTTGTGGAAATCAATGAAAAAGCGCAAGGCACCTTGATATTTTGCGACAGGGATAAGGTGGAAATCCTGGGACGTGGGGGTGGCTAAAATCCTAGTTCCAATATGTGATGATACAAATCGTATATGGTGGATTGTGTCATCGGAGTTCGGTGGGGTAATAATCTCTGTGATGGGAGTTTGTGTAAGTGCAAAGTTGGGTTCCCCGCTAGGAGGGTCAATTTCCTGTAGGTGGAAATTGTGCTTGCTGCATAGGTGCCTAAATGTTTCCATTTGCGGGCATACCTCTAGTGTGTGATTTGGGCCAGTGTAGATAGGGCATGGTATCACTGTGCAAACGGAGTAGATTCTGTAGCAATCGACACTACTCGTTGTCCCTGATGTGCATGCTTGGAAAGGATCTGTCGTAGAAGACGTTGTCTTCTGCTTCCATTTCCTTATTGTTGGATTGGGTGTGTCTACCTCTTTGGGGGAGTGTAGACTCAATGCTACTCTTTCCTTTCTTAGTTTTGGGAGGTGTACATTTAATCTTATGGTGAAAGTGTGAACAAATATAGAAATAGGTACGCGTGATCTTCTCTTGGTTAGAGAGAATTTTCTGAGGGAGAGAAGAGATTATACAAAAACTGTTTGCAAGGGCCTTCAATTCTCTGCATTGATTGACCAGGTGGTCATTCAGGTCGCATATCCCGCATGTTATCCTAAGCTTAGCCCGAGTCATGCTTTGTTGGTGTGTTGTCCTAGTTCGCCCACCAAGCCGAAGTGGGGGTGTGGTTGTTGACTCGATAGTGTACTTTTTATACCATTCACGAAGCTCGTCCTATTTCTTCTTTATGGTATGAATCATATTGATGGTGGGACAAAGTTGCGAGAAATAATTATAGTGCCACTCATTATGATTTCCTTGACATATAATGCAAAATATCCTTGATATGGGGGTTCCATTATGCTCAGTTTGAGGTCTGGAGGGGAACCATCATTGTAGCACTGCTAAATCAGGACAAGTGGTGACCGCGTGATAGGGCATTTTACATAATGTGCATGTTGGTCTTCTCTGTAGAGAGCAGTTGGGGGTAATTAGGGGTTCCTTAATTGGTCACTTATTAGGAATAGGATGGATCTGCTCATCACATATTCTTGGGTTGTGGAGCTGTCCGTGGATTCCACGTCCATGTCATCTTCTTGGGAGAGGCGTACTATGGCTAAGCGTAAACTAGTGAGGGCTAGCTGGAATCAGGGGATATAGTGAAAATTTTCTAGAAGGTGATTGTTGGCGCATAACGGGCATGTGAATTGCGTTGCCCGCAATTCGACGTAGTACACCCTTATAGGATACCATCTGTGGATGAGTTACAAGGCTGCACATTCTTTGAGGAAGTGACCACGTTCATCGCACAGTGTGCATCGTATAACAGGAGGGGGCATGACCAGGGGTCTTTCTAATGCCCTTTGTTCTTCTTGTAGGTACAAGATGGTACTAGGTTCATTTCCGGATTCCTGGGTGGAGGGATCCTCTTGATAGGATCGCTCGATGGCATGTAAGGTGTCCCTATATCGCGGGAGCTCTGGGAAATGATGGGTATAGTGCCCGTAGTTGCTGCAGAGAGCGCATGTGTGATTGGTACACAATTCTTTGCCTTTACCTTTGGTGGTAGGTTCCTTTTTACGAGAACGAGGCATCACGATGTCTGTCTCAGAGCCAAGGAGTGGTTTTAATTCATCTAGCTCTGGGAAAATATGGGTAGGGTGTCCTATTACATCACATATGGTGCAGACTAGTGATTCCCATTGCATGGCGGGAGTTTCCATCTTCTTTCCTCTTTTCTGGGTTTTCTTAGCTGTAACCACCATGTTTGTAATGGAAATTTTCTTTGCATGGGTGTCTTCGACTGTTTCTTGGATGGGTGGGGGTTCCTCGGGACTGAGGGGCTTCAACCCTATGGAAGTGATGTGAGTGGATCCTGATCCTGTTGGGGGGATGAGGTACCAAACTGGTATTGCCAATGATATGTTTGGTAACACTAGTGTTTCCAAAACCTGCTGGGAGAAGAAGCCAACTAGGGGGTAGAGGAAAGGGTTTTGGGAAGCAGCGTAGGCTAGAGAGGCTATTGTGGTCGACGAATCAGTGCTGTTACTACTTGTGTTCGTGTCCTGACTAGCTTCGGTGCTTGATGTGGACATAATGCACATCGAAGCCCCTGTGACATCATCTAATGACTCGGGGATAATGTGAGGATCTCCTAGGAATGACCCTAGAAACGACGACGGTTTGAATTGGTCAGGGCCATATTCTTGGTACCATGAAAGTGCATCTGAGGATGTATCTACATAAGGTAGAATTACATTTATGTTTTTTAGGGGTTGCTTCTCACTATGCATCAATTTGTCTACAATAATGATGCGGTCCTCATGGGGGAACATCATAATGTGGAAGATGGGGGAAGCTATGGCTGACATGGCATACATATAACTTCGCCCAAGGATTATATTGTAGTCCAAGTGAGCATCCAAGACTTCAATCTCTATGTGGACCGTCTTTCCGACTAAACAAACCAGCAGGTTTTGGTAGAGGCTGACGGGGGTCGAAGGGCGACCGTCATATGCTCTAAGCGTGATGACTGAGGGCTTTAGTTTAGGAGACCCTAACTTCTGCCAATTTTTTTTTGACATGATGCATGTGGATGCACCCTCGTTAATGACACATCGATAAATTGTGATATTTTGGACTGACACTGATATCTGGAAGGCGACCATGGAAGGAAGCCTAGGGGTGGATTTGTCTAAGTCAAAAGCCATTAGGCGTATATCGGCAGGGTCGATAGTGCCTAATGTAGAAAGTAGGGATTTATGTTGTTTTGGGCATGACTGCAATACTTCCGAAGCTGACATAGTAGTGGGATATTGTGCTAAATCATCCACGATGCTATAATTATGGGCCGCTTTGGAGTATTTACCTGCTTGCCTATTAGTTCCCTTCTCCATATTTAGCAATGGTTCTATAGGCATATTTGGAATGGTCAAATGTGCAGTCGGTGTACTAGTACTTGCCCCTAACGTATTGGTGTCTAGTGGGGTGTCGTAATTGCGATTCCTTGTTTGTAAAAACATCTCTTCGCCATTCATGTAGATTTCATGGTTGCTTTTCCTGGAGTCGTCTGGATTTTGTTGCTGAGTGTTGACCGTCCCTTGATGGGGGAAAGGTCCTTGCATCACAACTGTTTGCTGGGAATATCCTCCTTGTCCTCGGTTACTCTGTAACTTTTTTAGCTCAGGGAGATCAAGACAGTGGTGATTATAGTGGCCGTACTCACCACATATCAAACAAGAATGATTTTTTTGAAGAGGTGGCCTTTTTCTCTGTCGTTGGGCATTGCTTGGCTCCTGGCTCTGATTCTGGTTAGAATTTCCTCCAGCCTGGGATCGCGGTGGGTGTTGTTGGTTTTTTCCCCCTATCTAGGATTCCCTTTTGGCATGTTTTTTTATTTTTTCTACATCACATTAGGAGGGTAGTTCTCCTTGTTATATTGGTGTGGTTGGTTTCACCTATGCATTGGTCTGCATAGGCAGGTCTTGTGCTAGGGACTGAGCATAACTTGGTCCCTAGTTTGCACCTGGCTGTTAGAGGGGAGCTCTTTCGTTTTTTTTTCTCTCTACATACTGGGTCCCCTGAGCCAGAAGATAAGGTCCTCCATGGTGATACGCTTGCGCCCTATTGGTCAAATTTTGTTGAGGCATATGATGACTTTGAAAACTAGGTTGGGGTATGTTCTGGGTAGAACTATACGTGTAATCGGGATTTTGACTACTGTTGCCTAGGTAACCTTGGGTTAGTGACCCAATTAGTCTATCTGCAGAGTTCGATGCACCTGTCAATTCTTGATAATTTTGTAGGCACGGGGTGTTCGACAGGATATTGTAAATGTATCCTGATTGCGTATAAATCAGCTCAAGCTGGTGGGCTTTGTTGATGGCGTCCTCTTCGGAAATGGGCTTTTGTTGCTCCACATCCTTTTAAATCTCTACCGTTAGAGTTTTCAGGAAAAAATCTAAGAGAACCCGGTCGTTGAGTTTAGCTTTACATAAACTACGAAGTCGCCTCCATTCATGGAGATGGTAAGAGATATTGATGGTGGGGGTTTATCTAAAATGTGTCAGTAATTCCATTCCAGAATCATGGTGAATGTGTAACTGAAAATATGTTAGGAATGCAGTAGCAAGGGCGCTAAAGGTTCCATGTGAAGTAAAGGGTTGGTCTACGTACCACTTTTCAGCTACTCCTGTCAGAGTGCGTTGAAATAATCTCAATCGAATAGTGTCGCCCAATGATACTGTTTGATGAGCACCATAGGTGGAAGGTCATGACATGATTACCTCGGTCTTCTGCTTGCTTTCCTTCAAATTTTGGAATGTATGAAGGGAGCTTCGTGGGCATGGGAGGCCATGTAGGCTTGTGTGTGATGGGTTCATTCGTTGGCTTGGTTAAATCGGGTAGATTCAATGAAGCTAAGAAAGGTGTCTGGGAGGTTGATGCCATTGCAATGTGTGAAAACACAAAGTTCTGATTAGGAAGAGGGTTGGTCTGTGACATACGCTACTATGTATTTGAATGGATTCCCGAATGGTTCACACTCGTCTGCCCTCTAGGTGTTGTGGGAGGAGTGGTGTGTGGTGTGGTGTTGGGAGACCGGCCAAGGTTCCCAACTATAGTTGCCCCAATAAAGGATGAATCGATAATGGTGGTAGCGCTTCGTCTTTGACGCCTGAACGATGAAAGAATTGGAACCTCTCCCGGTAATGGGGGGAGGTCCAAAAGACGCCTAGATTGACAAGGTCACGTTGGGTCTGTTCTGGAGTCAACTAGGTTAGGTTTTGGAAAAAATTGAGAGGATAGATTCTATGATCAAAGAAAAATTATGGTCACATACATAAAACAAAGTGAAAATAAAATAAATTTTCCCTTTAAATTAATTCTATGTGATCAAGCAATCAAAAAAGTGGTTTTGTTTGTTTGTGTATGATACTCAAATCCTAGAAGACCTATTCGTCCTCACACACTCAAATGTAAATGGGCCTTGAGAAGATATCTTGTGATTGTTGTCACAATGTCTCGTAAGAGCTGGCGACGCCCCTAGTGAGCCGAAGAAAATCCACCAAGGTAAGGGTAGAGAGTCTGGCGCTTGCCTGCACCGTCACCTATAGGGAAAGGACGCCCTATTTTTGGCCACTAAGTACCACTGTCCCACGTGAGCATTCGAGTCTTGGGATTCTTGGTAATTCAGCTAACAGTACTGAGTATCAGCCAAGTCAGGTAGCCCTGACTGATACCTACCCGCACTGCGCCTAAGCCTAACCCCCTCTGAAATGGGTCTCCGCTGCGCTCAGGTTTTCTTTTCCGTGGACCGATAGGTGGATTTGAAGCTCCCTAAACAGTCAAATTCTATGTTTCAAGATGAATTATGCTCAAGGCGGCTTATTGGATGCCTACCCCCTTGATCCTAACTTAAAATATAAATTATTTTGTGGCCACTGTGGGGAGAATTTAGTGAGTTTGGTTAAGTTAGTTTTAGGTGTCTTTGCTCTGCTTAGTGGGTGGATGTGTGTGAGAAAAAAGTGGACAAGCACATAGTTTGAATGTGTGGATATGCGATGATCCTTTTCAGTATCCTCTATTAAACTATGTTGTATTGCTCCTTGCTCAAAAGAAAAACATGTGTGGATATGGACCGCTTTCTATTTTTCCTAGTTAATCTATGTGATCAACTAAAGGGATATGACATGTTGTGAATAGGGAGTGTTCATATTCTTACCTAGGATTACCGGAGGGTGCAAAGGTAGCAGATATTACTTTCTCTTCTATCGACAATTCAATCTTAGTCTCAAAAATCCTAGTGCAAAAATTGAACTAAACTAATAAATTTTACATTAGAAAAAATAAAATAGCTACGCATGCGTGGTCTTGGGCCACTTACTTTGGCTAGTTATCTAGGTGTGTTGGTACCAAAATTTTCAAAAAATATTTTTTTTTTCAGAATGCAAGCTATTTTTCCCCCCTACTTAAACTATGTGTGAACTTTGCAAAAATAAACTTGAAATAAAATTGAAACTAAGCCTACAGAAAGCAGCTAAGAGTGAGCTTTAGCAAGTTGCGAGGTACCTCAACTAGTGCTAGCAGGTGTATAAGGGGCTGCCAAACACTTCACAAGCATGAAAAGACGGAAATATGGGAGAAATTTCTCATTATGTATTTTGCGTGCAAAAGTCTGAAACAGGCACGATGTCTGCGCGCGGGTCAACTCTGAACGTGTACCCTGGGCGTGTCTGTGGGAGGTAAAAGCACCCAAATTCATGAGAAAGAATTTTTTGGAGTTGTTCTGCTTCAGTCTTCCACTTGGGATGAACTAGGGACTGCAAGAGAAAAAGGGGGAAATTCAGCTCCACTCCACAGCACAGACAATGATCTCTGCAAAAAAGGTAGAACCATATAAACTTGGTAATAAACGTTAGTGGAGTCGCCAATCCTATGTTAGTGCGTTTGGTGCACGTATGTATGAAATCACACCAAATTAAGGGGTCTAGTTTACCCCTTTAAGTTATTGGTCACAGGGAGAAAAAGAAGTGGAGTCAAGAAAGTTAGTGGAACAAGCTAGAATCATAAAACATACTAGATAGAGAAATAGCATGAATATATAAACTAAAATAAACTAAAACTAAAACTAAAACAAATAAACAAAATCTCTGAATAGAGTCAAACGACAACAATAATCCACACGGTGGTTCTCAGCCCCTCTTATTGAACGCTGGTAGGAAATGAGGATGAAACTTTAACCCTCTTGCCAAAGGGCCCCTAGAACATTGGTTCTAAGTTCCGAGCAAGGATGTTTTTACTCCCAAGCTTGCCTCGATGAAAAGTCTCCCTCTCTCTATTGTGGTGGACTGAACTTGTTGGATGGCTAACAATTGAGTCCCCTCTATCTTCAACTCCAGATCACACACTGCTGGTATTGCTTGGGAAATTTTGGCCAGCATAACAATGTGTTCACAAGTTCTTCATCTCATGGTGGCCTTATATAGGATAATTCAAATCCTCCTTCCCTCTCTTGGTACATTGTGGATGGTGAACCAAGAGAGGGGGATGATTCCATTGTGTGCCACAAATATTCCTTTATGTGCTCCCTTGATGTCTAAGAAGGCTTTGATGGCTGTCCTTAGGTGGATTCAAGTGAAATCACTGTCCTGGAGTGTGCTTGTGCGGTCCCAGAAAGTGACATTTTTCCACTCCCAGGATTGCGCGCATATCGGGTCAAAAAGCATGTAAAGGCGCTCTTCATGAAGGATTATGCACGTAAAAGCATTTATTACTTGCTCTTTGATTTTTCCTCAGACCTTAGATATTTTTAAATAATTTCCAGATTCTCTAATGTCTTTCAGCCCTATAAATCCTTCTACACGACATTAAATAATGCCATCTTCTACTTGTATGATTTTCTAGTGTTAACAACACCCATCGATCAAAACATTATTTTCGAATTATTTTCCCATTAATGCAATCAAATCCGAGCGAAACTTATCGAATATTGAAGAAACCATTTCTATCAATATTTCGACCAAACCTAGCATTGTAGAAAACATTCATGTCGGCGTGTCTTGTTCTTCATCAGAACTTGAAACTTATCGCTTTCTCTTTTGTGAATTTTGTGATATATTTGCTTGTTCTTATCAGGAAATGCCAGGAATAGATACTAGTATCATTGAACACACCATTAAAATGTACCCTGATGTTAGACCGGTACGTCAAATGCCTTCATCCTATTCATACGAAGAAGGTTGCTGCCATTAAAGCAGAAGTTGAAAAACTTTTGCGTGTTGGTTTCATTTACCCTTTTCTGCTTACTAATTGGGTTTTCAACATTGTTCCTATCATGAAGAAAAAAGGGAAAATCAGAGTGTGCATCGATTATTAGGATGTAAATATTGCTTGTCCAAAAGACAACTATCCTACTCCCTTTATCAACCAGATTATTGACGATTGTGCTGGATGTGAAATATTTTCATTCATGGATGGATTTTCCGGTTACAATCAAATCAATATCTGCCTAGAGATCCAATATAAGACATCATTCATATGTCCCTGGGGCACATTTTCTTATCTTAAACTCCCATTTGGTTTAAATAACGTTGGGGCAACATTTCAAAGAGAAATGGATTATGCTTTCAATGGCATCAAAAACATTGTTCAACCTTATCTAGACGATTTACCCACGCATTCACGAAATCATACTGATCACCCAACTCATTTGAGAGCTATCTTTCTACAGTACCAACACTACAAAATACACTTCAATCCACACAATTATGTGTTTTGTGTTGGTTCTAGTCGTTTGGTAGGATTTATTGTCTCAAAATAAGGAATTCGAATCAACCCACTAAAGGTATAGGCCATTCTTGATTTTATTAATTTACTTCAGTTACAGAAACTTCAAGGAAAGGCTAACTTCCTAAGGAGGTTCGTACCCAACTATGCTGAAATGGCTAAAGGATTTACTCGTATTTTGAAAAAGGGGATTCCCTTCCATTGGGATAAGGTTGTGCAAGCTTATTTTGATGCTATCAAGGATACACTTGTCCAGGCGTCACTAATGTATCCCCCCAATTATCAGAGTGATTATTTCTTATATATTTCCGCGGCTAATATGACCATTACTATGGTATTGGTCCAAGAATAATATGGGATAGAACATCCAATATATTATTTGAGTCATAATCTCAATGATATAGAAGTGAAGTACTCATACGTCGAAAAGCTCACCTTGGCAGCGATTAAAGTTGTCCAAAGATTTCACCATTATATCTTATTCTGGAAGACCATTGTCATTTTGAATTGCAACCCCATGACTTACATTTTGTCAGGTAAATTTCTGGGGGAAAAATATTTAAAATGGATTTTCATTTTACAGGAATTTGATTTTGAATTCATCAAATCCAAGTCAAATAAGTCTTTAGTTTTGGCTGTGATTCTCTGTGACCTTCCCTCTGATAGTACTGGTACTACATCAGAACCATCAATTCCTGATGAGCCTATGTTTCCGATCGGATCATCTGATCGTTGGTATGGATATTTTATCATTTATCTCCAAATCCAAACTTTTTAGCCCAATACCTCTTACTCTCAACAACGACATATTCGATACCAACCCAAAGATTATTTGATTGTCAGCGATACACTTTATCATCATGGTGTCGATATGATCTTAAGGAGGTGCCTCACTCATGAGGAAGCTGAGAAGGTTTTAAATGATTTTCATGCTAGGGCTTGTGGTGGACACTTGTCTGGATATGCTACTGCGCAAAAGATACTTTGCACTAGTTACTTTTTTCCTACCATATTTCGCAACTACATCCTCGTAGTCAGAATTTGTCATGCATGCCAGATATTTGATCGTAAAATCTTCAAGCCGCTAGCACCGATGCATCCTGTTATCGCTGTGGGACCATTTTCAAAATGGGGCATTGACTTCATGACTTGCAACCCTCTTTCATTCGGGGGGCATGGTTATATTATTGTCGCAGTAGACTACTTTACCAAGTGGGTCGAAGTGATTCCTACATTCAATAACACAGGAGAAACAATTGCATTATTCTTTTTCAATCATTTCATCTCATGGTTTGGTGTTCCATAGGCTATAGTCACAGATCATGGTAAGCGTTTTTCGCAATCATATGATGAATGAGTTGACTG
Source organism: Pinus albicaulis (assembly GCA_034641835.2). NCBI lineage: Eukaryota > Viridiplantae > Streptophyta > Pinopsida > Pinales > Pinaceae > Pinus > Pinus albicaulis. The sequence continues at coordinate 294,797,809 of CM076582.1, forward strand.
CCAAATTAGGATTGTCCCATGATAGTTCTACTCCTTATTATCCATAATCCAATGGATAAGTTGAGGCTATTAACAAGATTCTTAAGCGAATGCTTCAACGAATTATAGGAGTTCATAAACGAAATTGGCATTTGATCTTGTACTTGCCTTTGTGGGCATACCGAACCTTGGTAAGAAACACAACCAGATTTATCCCCTTTCAAATGGTGTATGGTCTGGAAGCTATCTTTCCTATCGAATGTGAAATATTGTCATCAAAATTCATCGTTGACTTTTTACCTGACACATCTATAGAATAAGCACATATTTTTAACCTCATCCATCTTGATGAAACACGTTGTGAAGCCGCATTGGCCAACGAAGCGCATAAGATATGTATAAAGGCGCAATACAACCAACATGTCCAGCCTCACATCTTCTCAGAGGGTGACCTGGTCTTACTTTATGATCAGGAAATTGATGTAATAGGTATAAGAAAATTTGAGCCGTTATGGCATGGCCCCTATATTGTCAAAATATATATTGCTATGGGCGCCTATGAGTTGGTATATTATGATGGAACTCCATTGGCACAGCCTCGAAATGGGTTGTATCTGAAATGTTACTATGCTTAAACATGAGCATAGTAAAATTTTGTATTATATTGTATATATGCTTTTTATTTACATTTAATGTCTTAGTTTGTATTTCTAGAGATCTCTTGAAGTTAGTAATCCACTTTACATTTCATAGCAGATGTCTGAATCTTTGGAACCATTTGTTGGGTATGTTAATGGTGCTAGTTGTAGTATGAAAAATCTATCCTCTGCGGCGTGGGCGAGTTAGTGAGTTTTCAAGGGATTTTTATCGGTCGATCTACAAACAATATCACTGAGTATAGCACGTTGATCTAACTTCTCTATGATTCCATTTCATTTGGTATTAACTTCATCATCATTAGGTTAGACTCACAACTTGCTATACTCCAACTTAATAGTGTGTATACTGTCAGAAATCCAACACTGCATCATATGTTCCTAAGAGTTTGAATTTTGGAAAGAAATTTTCATTTCATTCAATATCAACACATTTCTAGAAACTTGAACACATTAACTAATCCCTTAGCGAATTATGTTATAAATAGACATTTGCAACACATGTGGACATATTTTCAATTCACATCACATAATTGAATAGGATTGCGCAATAAACATGGGAAAACACTGAAATCAAATAGATATATAGTTATAAGTTTTTACAAAAAAAATTCCCAAGACACATTGGTCATATGACCTCAAAATGTATGCAAAATGTCAAATAAAACTAGTGATGCTCATGATAACAAGCTACTGATCTAGCTATCCTACGTAATAACCGCATCCAACAGTTAGGAACGCCAATAGTGTGACTCTGAAGTCTAATGGGTAACTATTTGATCTAGAAATCTGAAATCCAAAGATTCAATCCCTCTATGTTCTGTTGTAGCTCAGCAAGAGTCTCAGTCATGTCAAAATCCTGAAGGACTTCTCTCTCGACAACCCTCTCTGCTGGCTCCTATGCTCTCTGCTCTGGCTGACCCACTGGTTGAACTCGACCTACATCTTTATACATCAAAAATTTAGTTTAGTCTTGGGAAACATAAAAATACAAAAACATCTATAAACCTTAGAAAAGGAAAAAAACATGGTCAATTTTTTTTTACTAATTGCACCCCATTGAGCGTTGTCTGGTAGAATAAAGTCTAGATCTCCTCAGAAGTATATGCCTGCGTATCCATAATCATCGATGGAAATTATATGTCATCTAAACTAGGTGAATAATGTAGTAGAGAATATGATGGTCGATTGACCAACATGTCTAGCCATCAATTCCACCCATCTCCACATCTGTGGATCTCTAGGGCCAGATATACCCAGTGTAACATATTGGGGCTGCATCAATGGAATCCACTCTAAGGCGAAGGAGATTAGGATCGAGTCATAGTTGAAATTATTTTTCCTTCCTCCCTTTGCCTTGGTCAGTTCTTCTAAGTGAAAAACACCACACTTAGGGAATTTGGTTTAATCTGTAGATCACAATTCCATATAACGAGATTGAAGACCTTCGAAGAAAAGAGAATATTTTGATAGAGTGGATTTAGTTGTGGCAGGATCAGGCCCTCCAGCTTTCACATACAGTAGAATATAAGCTCAATGAGCTATGACAAAGGGAGAAAGAAGTGTTGCAGAAGACAGCTAGACCAACAATAGAGGCACTACTAGAAGAAGTGTGCCAAGAGGAAAAGAAGGTAGCAGAAATAATTCAACGGTATAATGTCCCCTACATGAGCATTGCATCAAATATTCGGGGCACAATAGCTGAGTGAATCAGCATGAGTCACATGTGAGTGTTAGGGCCATGTTGGGCGCAACCCAACTTGGTCCAATTTTGGTTAATGACTCCGCATTTTGAGGAGTGGAGTGCACAATACCACGAAGTCATATTTACCGTGCGATGTTCTAGGGGCTTCGAGGTGGGTCGAAGCCCCTAATTTTGTAACGGGTATTGGGGTTTTAGTTAATTGTTTTTTCAATCCCATGGTATGTAGACCATGTTTTTGTAGCGATGTAATGCTATATAAAGAGATGCAATTCTTTGTTGAAAAAATAATCATAGATCATATCATAATAAACATTGAGCGCAAGTTGTTGTATCTTTTGTTCTGTGTTTTGGGCTTTAAGGAAAGGCTCTGCAGCTGAGTGAGCAGAGACCTTGAAAGAGTTTGCAGCTGAGTGTGCAGACCACTTGCAGTTGTTTGTGTAGGTAGAGAAGCTAAATGTACTTAAAGGATTCATCTTAATAAAGAAGAAGAGAAGTTTTGGGAAACATTTTATGTTTATGTGTATTATTATGTTTGCTTTCTATTTGTGGATGTGAAGTATTGATTATGTTATGATAGCGTAGTTATATTTTTATGTAATATGCATATGTTGAATTGAATGCAACGAAGTAAATAATTAATTTATATAGCGTAGTAGTGATATGTGTGCCAGAAGAACTAGTTTAAAGACATAGAAGCAAAGTAGAAGCCACCTCACGCAGTCCCTCAAGACTACAAAAACCTAGTTCTGCAACCACCCATAGCCACATCAGGTGAGACTGTGATATCTTGTAGGTTGTTGCCGAAATGGAAAGTGTCTGAGGGTTTTTTTGGTGTGAAGTACAAGGTGAAACTGGGTCAAGCCCCACCAAGCCAACAATAAAGATATATCCTAAAACAAAATTGAAAAGTTTCTTGGGTACCAAACTCCACAAACCAAGATAGGATAGTTAAAAGAAACACTTGCAAATTCAATGCCCTGGAGCGTCGATGTGGGTAGAACCACAACCAACTCGAACATCGAACCTTTAGCAGTGTTATGGAGGAAGATGATAAAAAACATTGACCCTATGTTGAAGCATTCACAACTATGGGAAAGAGTGGAACCAATTCTGGGTCTCCCTCATAATACCAATAACACCCATAATTACCACCACAAAGATATAAACTACACCTAGTTATCAAATATATGAGCTCAGAGGAATATATACATCAAGGTGATGAGTCCTGCTCCCCACCACCCCAGATTACAATGCACCACCACCACCGTGAACCTCATCCCATACATTTATAGTTAAAGTACAGAGGATAATGACATAAGGTAAGCCAAAGTTTTTCATACCAACCTAGGTCCTTGAAAGGATAGGTGTATATCCTGACACACATCCTCAGACCAACATTCTTCATCTAGTACACCCTTTCATCAATGAGATCCCTACATGCATAACAACCATAACCCAAAACCTCCAAAGAAAGGCCCAATCCCTGCGGATCACCACCATCCATTTTCTCAGAGAATTGAAAATCATTCATGCTAGTAATAACCTTGAGACTCCACAAACACACACCTTCCTTCTTGCATTTTATCTGATTGAACATTGGTTGCACTAAGCTAGAGAGACATGCATTAACTGAACATGTAGAAGCCATGAGTGGAAAATTGGTGTATATGGTGCTCATGTTTTGAAATGAATTAAGCACTATATACATCAAGAATTAAGCACTATATACACACCCCGATTAGGGAAGTGTTAGTAAAATCAGAAATATCACGTGCAATTAAAACATTAATGCACTGCATATTCTCCTCCCAACCCTGAAACGACCAAGATAAATCAATATTAATATTTTGAGAACTACAACCCATGTTTGCTAAATAATCTTTCAATCCATTTCCAACTCATCTCGTATGTTGTAATATTCCTAAAATTAGCATGCAGCTAATGGGAATATTAAATTTTGTTTCTTGCACTTAGTAGGTGAATAAATGGGGGAAAGAGACCCATACTTATCTTGTATTAGCATAAAAGCCCACTTGGTGTGAAAAGGGGATATCTCAGTGGCTGGATTTTTTACTTTCCATGTATGAACAGGAAAAGAATCATGTTGATTCAGTCAAGTTGACCAAGTCAACAATGCAATATGGAGGAACAGTCTTGATAGAGCTACAACGCATTTTTGGAGTGAAAGTGTTCACATGGTGTTGAAAACCCTAATAGGTGGGGCCCAAGGTGAGGAGGCTCACAAACCTTATAAGGAGGAAGATAGCAGACATTTGAGGTTAGCTTATGGATTATAGATTTTGGTCTACTTAGACTCTTGAGCATTCTTCAGCTGTTGAGTTGAGTATGCAATGTTGTTCAGCACAAGGCAATCCTGCTTATGGATTCCTTCTCCTTCCTTGAGTGATCTCTTGGAGGAGCTCTATTCTTCATTTTCCCACATCCAGGCTTGAGGCCAAGCATCCTCCTTCAGCCACAACGTTATTCCTGTAGCAGGGGACGTTGTGTTGCAGGGTGTTGCAGTGGGAGACTTACAACACTAGCTCTTGAGCTTATCTTTCAGAGGAGGGAGCTCCCCTTGCTTTGCAAGATCTGTACAGGAATTCCAGAGCATATTTTACATCTTGGAATGTGGCCAAATCATGTCCCAACTTTTACAACGCAGTTATTTTTAGAAACTGCGTCCTTTTTCAGAGTGCTGCAGTAGCAGGGTTTGAACCCTTGCTTGTGAGCTCCTTCCTTGGAGGAAGGGCCAACCCTTCTCCCGGAAGGCTCTGTATTTTATTCTTCTTCTGTTATTTGTACATTACAGCCATATTTATACAGAGTTGCAGTCTAACTGTGTTTTCCAGGTCCAGATCTGTAGATATGCTCTTTTACACCTTGTACTTTCTTAAAACTTTTGCTGGGTTATTCTTATTGTGTATAAAGAGGGAGAAATATCCATTTTCTCAGCCATTGGATGCTTGTAGACTCCATATATGTTATTTATCATTATTTTCTGCATAAAACCTTAATAAAATAACGTTGTACATGCTTCAGTCATTTTTGCATGAGTTAAGCTATGGGGTTTGGGCTTATTTGAGACATATTGACTTGGGGAGATTTGTTTATGTTGGCTAGAGTGATTTGTTTTAGCTATAATTCTGGATGTAAGTTGTATATGGTATATTCTAAGGGATCCAACTCCCATTTCTCCCATATATAGCATTATTTCTGAAGACATCCATTTTATGCCCTATATTGTTGCATTTCCCCACTTTGGGAGGAGTGTATAGGCCATAATATTGTTGATGTTCATTCATCTGCTGGTGATATGTTCTTTAACATCTAATGAGCTGATGTACATTTCCATGCTCATGATTTTCTAAAGCTCCAACTTTGGAATATCTTCAGATATTCTATTTGTTGTAGAAATTTCCCATTTTGGGATATTACATATGTTGTACCAGGATGTATTCAAATCATTTCAAAAGATGACATATATTAGTCACCACCCCTTCTAATCTCCAACTATGTATAGTTTCCGAAATAACCATCATAAAAATATAGCTGAAAATATTTGAAATGCCTTTAGTGAGAATAATTGCAGGAACTGGATTCGAGTGACTAATGTTCCTATCATATATTTCTAAATGGCCCTTAAAAAGTAAACTATACATAAAAGAACAATATATTTTTAAGTGAATATATAATTGAATAGGATTTTTATTTTAAAAATTTTTAGGTTTCCCTTAAATCTATAAATACCTTTATAGAACTAATTTTCACATTAAGATTTGATATTAAACATATTAAAAATGGCAAAGTAAAGATAGCGAATAATACCATGTTAAGATTTTAGAACTTGGAATTCTAGTTCTTGTGTTTTATTTGAAACCTCTTATGAATTAAGTTAATATTGGAGGTATAATTTTTTCTATTTTGAAAATTTGGAAACTAAAATGACATAGTCAATTATAAGATTATCATGATTACCCTTCTTTTAGCAAAATTAAATGGTATTTTTATTGAAAAAAAATTAATTAATATGTTATAAACAGTCATAAGAGAGCTAAAGGATGTGTTGGGTTTACGAACGGATGTGTTGGGTTTAGGAACTAATGTGTTACAATCGGTTACCTTATTACCCTTAAATCTGTTATTAAGGATTGTATAGACAAAGAAGAAATTTTTATTTGTTATTTTTTAAATTTTACAGAATCCTTCTATGTTGTTTTTAGAGTTATGGAATGAAAAACAAATAGGTATTTGTCATGAGCATCATAGGTTTGTAATTGGGGTTTTCAAAAGGCTTATTTCCAAGATAAAATGTAGTAATTAATGTATAGACATTAAGTGTGATATTGAGGTTAATCTAGACGCCCTTTTTCTTTTACTATTTTTGACATTTATATGAATAAAATTTAACAATGTTTAGAACACCTTTATGATAGGAGTGAATTTGTATTTAGCATGGTTGAAATCATTGTCATCCTTCTCTTATATAATAGGGAGATTTTGTTCCTACCAAATTTATTAACAATCTTCACCAGCATATCAATGTTTTCCAAAAATCAATTTTGAACATACTAATATTATCCATAAAAAACCAAGGTTATGACACTTAAATTAGGAAAGAACATGTATCTTATAATTGTGTAGGGTGATAATTCCCTTAGAAGAGGTTCGGTCGTACAAATTTCAAAATATTCATTTTCAATTGTTATTTAGACTAGAATTGTAATGTTCTTGAGAATAGATTATTGCAGATTGAAAAGCTTATATAATATTATAAAAATTGAGTTGGAGGTCTCGATAAGAAAAATATATGTTCAACACTTTAATTATCTTAGTTATATTATATATTGGTAAAGTATAATCCTACGATATCTTAAATGAGGATTCCAATACATTTAAGTAAATGCAAATTTTTTTAATTAATTTATATTCAAAAAATCTAATGTAATACTCTTTATTCCAATTTATTAATTTAAGAAAAAATTACTTTCATAGTGATGCATGAGCATCATGGTTCAAAAAATTTGTACATTTAGTAGAATCTAGGGGGGTCTTGTGCTTTTGAAAGGAGTTGGTTTACTAAGTATTTAATTAATGTAATTTTCAATGTTTTGAGTGATTTTATGTGAGACATTTAAAATAGGATTTAATTAAATATTGGGAGGCATATTTTTAAATGTTCTTGAATGTAGGAGAACATGAGTGATTGATGAGTGATTGGTGTGGATTGAGATATTCTGAAATATTGTAAATCTTAGATTAGAAAGTCGTTCATGATTTTATGGATTTGAGAAGATCCTTAGGATTTAGTTGAATGTTGAGATCCTCAAGGGACAAAGAAGAGATTTTAGGGATTAATTGAGGACTTAGAGGATTTTTAGGATTTTGTTGAGTAACCTATGGATCTGAGCCAGAATTGGTTACATAACCTTTTGTATATATTTGTAAAGCCTCAAAGGCATAAGAATCAATATTCTTTGATAGGAGTTTTGATTATAAGCCTACGGGCATAGAAAGAGGAAGAGAAAAGGGCCATGTAAAGGCACATCAACCAAATTCAGATTGTAAGCAGGTTTTTATTGTATTTGTATGATTTATTGATTAATTAGAAATTGAATTCATGGATATTGTGTTTTGTTTCTTTTATGTGCTGAGTGATCTGTATCTGAACAAATTCAACATCTGTGAAATAATTAACTTATTGCATGAATTTGGATGAATGAATTAGGCTTATTGTGTGAATAATACTTAATGGCTGGGGAGAATCATGTGTGATTCTATTATGGAGAAATTAAAATTGTATGCAGGTCGAAGGTGAAGTAAATTCGAATCCCAGATTCAGAGTTTTAATATAGAATGGAGTTTTGATGTATTATGGTTTGAGATAGTGTGCTAAAGTGTACGACATAATGATCATCAAATATCTAAGAAAATGAATAGAATAAATATCAAGAAGGATTAGCTTGGAGGAAACGAAGATGCAGAGCGATGAGAGTCGAAGGAACAGGAGAAAAGATCAAGGCAGCGAAACCTTAGAAGATTTCCAAAGGATAAAATGGACGATGAGGATGAAATCACAAAGATCAGTTTGAAGATTAACGACAGAGATTACTTTGCAAGATAAGTTGGGAAACTTATGGAAGGTCGATTTTCGATGAAGTGCTAAGGAAAATGTTAGGCGTTGCGATGCAATGATGAAGACACATGTAAGCAGAAGGATTCATCGCATATCACGTTCGTTATAATCACTGATGTGTGAATGTTATAATCGCCGAAGTGTGATATCATATATTTGCCAATGTGCGTTATATGGTATTTGTTGCAATTGTTGAAACGTGATATTTGTGACTTGCGATGAGAATTAGAGTTTTCGATGTGGGTTGGAATCACGAATGGCGATGAGGTAAGTTTTCCGAAGTGTGATATGGGTCGGTGATACATCAACGATGCCATGTATGTGTTACGGTTAAGGTAACGAAGGTGGCCATAGTATAAAGGTAAAACTTTAATATATGAGTCATAAACCCGAAACAACTTTATAAAGGAGCTTCCACGAATAATATGAATTTAATAATGATTAAAGTGGGATTGTAAAAGTTTTTAGAGATATTATGACTTTATCATCAGGTTTTGGGCAGAATAAGACTTAGTTCTGCATGGTATGGGTTTGCGGCCATATGGATGCATAATTTTTGGTATCAGAGTAGTAAAATATATTTTGGAAGAAAGTTAAAGCAGAGTTATGTTATTGAATTTGTATGTGTAGAATACAATTATGATTGCAGGAAGAAGGATCATATTTTAAATCTAATAGACAAAAGACACAGAGATAAAATGTGGAAAAATATGGAGAGTAATTGATACTCTTGAAGATAATTTACAGAGGAAAATGAACAAGGAATAGTCCTTTCAAAGTGAAGATGAATGGTGGAACAAGATCATGCAGAGATCATGAAGGTGATATGGTATGTTTTTATTTGAGAATATGTTTGCATGTTTCAAGTTTTGTCTTCAGAGGAGAAATCAGGACAACAAGAGTTCTTTGAAGAGAACATAACAAGAAGAGTTTTCAGATAATTAGAGTGTCACACTAGAAGCGAAGAGACGAATCAGATTTGAATATGATTGAGTAAAGAGATAGAAGGAAAATCTACTTTGAGAGAAATTACATCAGATTTTTGAAGGAAAGATTGAGAAAATTATTTATGAAGATATAGTAACAACTGCAAACAGTGAAGGTAAAGTCAGCAGACAGAAAAGAGAAACTGCAACAGCAACATGTGTTCAGGAAATTGGACAGTGAGGTATGGTATTCATGTTTTTAGTTAATTAATGATGAATTATTGATTGAAATAAATACTATATTGAATATGTTTGATGATTATAGCAAGAACAAGCAGAATTTTTGATGATGATGGAAATGAACTTATCCAACTAGAGTTTGGAAGAAAGGAGAGAGTTGATTGAGCGCATTAGCCAAAGGAGCAGTGAAGCTCTAGAAGGTTCAAGAGAGTGGACCAAGAGAGAGAATACCTAGGAAGAGATCAAGCTCAGAGAGGAAGCTTAATAGGGTATTGAGTAGCAAGAGGAGATTGTTACAAGAGAAGGCTATGTTGCAGATCACTAATCGATTATGGACGAGCTCATGAGGAATATGGCCATGGGGGGTCATAGAAGAGGTTCTAGATAATTCCATAAAGGTAAGATGAGTAATGAGGAGCGAGAGAGAAATATTGTAGTAATGAGAGTACAGTTGAAGGTACTACAGGGATGGCTACAAGAGAAAGAGAATGAATACCAAAGACATGGATGGAGAATGAGGAAATGGGTTAGATGGAACCTATTGCAAAAGAAATGGAATGCCAAGCTGATAAACAAGTTTAGAGAACTTGAAAAAATACATATTACTTTGTTATATAAGGAGAGATTCAAAGGAATTGAGTCACAACAAAGAGGATCTGCTGAAACCTAGAAATTACATTGTGAAAGATTGGTGCTTGAAGCATCAAATGAGACCGAAAGGTCTTGTATTTTTAAAACTAATGATTTGTGTATGATTGTAGGTACATCATAGGATGATGAGCCAACTTTAGAGTTTGTTAAGAAGAAGGAGTAGAATCTGAAATCTGTTTAGATTAATACCGAGATAGCAAGATCTCAGAAAAAAAAGGAGACAAATTGGTCTCATGGAAATGTGCAATAGAATATTGGAGCTGGTAACAGTGAAAATTCGAATAGAAGATATGAGTTAATACATGAATATGAAGAAAAGGTATTTACTGTGTCTAATGAGTTTGGAATTTTTAAGCATGATGATTTAGACATGTGTGTAGATTTTTTAGAGGGAGAAGGACCACTTGATGATGGGTCAACAACAAGTGAAGGTATTGAAAACTATGTAAATTTTCCAAATTCTACTCCAATTGAAAATTTTGAGTTATATAGAAAATTATACCTTCAAAGAAGAAAGTTGGAAAAGCAGAGGATATATACTCAGGATAAATTGATGAAGAAGGGAGACAGAAAAAAAATTCATCAATGACAATCATGAAGAAGAGGGTAAGGATGTAAGAATGGTACTAAGAGTTCAGAAAATTGAAATTACAGAGGAGGGATTTCATTATTGTGAACTAGGGTAGGGAGACATCCTTGAAAGAGATGATATGGAGGAGAGACTAGCTAACAGTCTCGTGACTTCTTTGGAGAATTTAAATCAACATATTGATGTGCTGAAAAAAGAGTTAGAGGAAAACTCAGAGTAGCATACTGAGATGTTGCCAGAGAAGGAAAAGGTAATGAGGCCTTATATTTTTAATTCTGATAATTGGTTTATGATTACAGGATTTTATGAAGATGAGGTAGACATGTCTCAAGTTGAAGGAGAGATAGTTTTAGAACTGGAGAAGACTATAAGTTTCCAGGTGAGGCATAATGATGAGGAAGATGTAAATCATGAAGATATTGTGTTTGAAGAATTTGAATTGATTGTCAAAATCAGTCAAAGAGGTGAAGGACAATCACTGAGGGTTGTCAAGGAAGAGGAAGAAAAATCTAATGGAATTGATGAACAACATAGTGATATATTTGAGAGGAATCAAGTATAGAGTGAGTACCAGTTAGAAGATAAACTAGACATAGAGATTGGAAGAATAAGAAGGTTGATGATGAAGGTGTATCAGAAGAAGACAACAACAAGAAATAAAAGCAATAGTAGCAAGAGAAAGACAACAACAGATTGTGAAAGCATAGCTAGTGGAGAAATGAAACATAAAATATGGAGACTTGAAGAACAACAACAAACAACAATATCAGCAACCAAAGACAGACTACAGAACAAAGTTTTGGATCCAAGAGGAATTCCATCAGCATTGAAGACACATGATCTGGAGATCATGATTAATTTCTACCTTGGGAGTCCGATGCAGGAGCATCATGGTTCAAAAAATATGTACATTTAGTAGAAACTAGGGGGTCTTGTGTTTTTCAAAGGATTTGGTTTCCTAAATATTTAATTAATGTAATTTTCAATGTTTTGGGTGATTTTATGTGAGACATTTAAAATAGAATTTAATTATTGGGAGGCATATTTGTAATTGTTCTCAAATGTAGGAGAACATGAGTGATTTATGAGTGATTAGTGTGGATTGAGATATTTTGAAATATTGTAAATTTTAGATTAGAAAATAGTTCATGATTTTATGGATTTGAGAGGATCCTTAGGATTTAGTTGAATGTTGAGATCCTCAAGGGATAAAGAAGAGATTTTAGGGATTAATTGAGGACATAGAGGATTTTTAAGATTTTGTTGAGTAACCTATGGATCTTAGCCATAATTAGTTAGAGAACCTTTTTTATATATTTTTAAAGCCTCAAAGGCATAAGAATAAATATTCTTTGATAGGAGATT